>PVLC010003407.1:0-72230 GCA_004027655.1 Graphiurus murinus
GCGCACGCTTGTAATCCCAGCATTCGGGAGGCTGAGACCGGAGGATCCGGGTTCGCGGCCAGCCTCAGCTACCTAGTGAGGCACTCCGCAACTTAGTGAGACTCGGTTTCAAAATAAAGAATAAAAAATAGGGCTGGGGGTATAGCTCGGAGGTAGAATGCCTCTGAGTTCAATCCCCAGTACCACAAAAAAAAAAAAAGAAGACCTGTTTTAGCAGGGCGTGGTGGCGCACACTTGTAATCCCAGTACTTGGGAGGCTGAGACCAGAGGATCTGGATTCGCAGCCAGTCTCGGCTACTTAGTGAGGCCCTCCACGACTTAGTGAGACCCTGTTTCAAAATAAAGAATAAAAAATAGGGTTGGGGGTATAGCTTGAGGTAAAATGCCCCTGAGTTCAATCCCTAGTACTGCAAAAAAAAAAAAAAAAAAAAAAAAAAAGACCTGTTTTGGGGGCCCGCTGCCTGGCCCGTGTCTGGCTCTCCCATCTGTGTCTGTGTGTGCTTGCATACTTAGCATGCATTTGCTTCAAACCATTTCCATGTGAGTGGCCAGTTGAGATTTGCCGTGAAGATAAAGAGTAGAAGGTTTTCTTAGTATTAGTGATAGTGTTTCTGTTGCAATTGTTTTGATTTGTTTTGATTACACAACTCTCATTTCTTGACCAGTTCTCCTTATGCCCCAAATAGTAAAGCTCAAAGCTACCAGTTAGAAGGTTGAGATTTAGTGCTCTCTCTCTCTCTCTCTTTTTTTTTTTTTTTTTGTCAGAAGAGGGGGTTCACAGGGAATACTGGGGATTGAATCCAGGGGCATTCTACCTCTGAGCTACTTCCCCCCTACCCTCAGCCCTTTTAATTTGTTTTGAAACAGGATCTCGCTAGGTTGCTCAGAGTCTCACTAAGTTGCTGAGGCTGGTATCTAACCTGTGATCCTCCTGTCTCAGCATCCCAAGTACTACAATTACAGGTGTGCACCACCCTCCCCCCCCCAAAAAAAAACCTGGAAATCTCTCAGAGAAGACATACAATCTAAAATACAACACATGTATACAATACATGTGTGCATGCACACACACTTACATGAAAACCAGGAGACACAGGTGATTTAGATGTCTTGTCATTTAAAACAGTGAGTTTGTACTGGGTGTGGTGATGTATGCTTGTAATCTCAGTACCTGGGAGGCTGAGACAGGAAGATGGAAGGTTCAAGGTCAGCCTCAACAACTTAGCAAGACCCTGTTTAAAAAAAAAAAATTTTTTTTTTAAATTTATAAATACACACACATGGCTGGGGGTATAGCTCAAAGGTAGAATGGCCCTTGGTTCAATCCCCAGTACAAAAAAAAAAAGGTCTTACTAGGTTACTGAGTCTTGCTAAATTGCTGAGGTTGGCCTTGGACCTCCGATCCTCCCATTTTAGCCTCCCACTGGGATTACAGGCATGTTACCACACCCAGCTACTGAAGGACTTTTCTGCCCAGACAGTTTGGGTTCCTGTGGAAAAGCGAGCGGGGAATACTTGCACCCCTCTTAGAAGAGCAACTGCTCTGTACATGTACAACTGTAACATCACCCTGGAGATCCCTGGGAAACTTACAGAATCATGCGTTCAGCAGTGATCTTTGTTTATGAGGTTGGTTTAGATATTTTAAAATGAGTTTAGAGCCCAGCGTGGCAGCTAATGCTTGTAATCCCAGTACTTGGGAGGCTAAGACAGGAGGATTGCAGGTTCAAAGCCAGTCTTGGCAACTTAGTGAAGCCCTCCGAAACTTAGTGAGACCCTGTTTCAAAACAAATAAAATTGGAGCCGGGCGTGGTGGCACACACTTGTAATCCCAGCATTTGGGAGGGTGAGACTAGAGGATCCGGGTTCTCGGCCAGCCTCAGCTGCTTAGTGAGGCACTCCGAAACTTAGTGAGACCCTGTTTCAAAATAAAGAATAAAAAATAGGGCTGGGGGTATAGCTTGGAGGTAGAATGCCCCTGAGTTCAATCCCCAGTACTGCAAAAAATAAATAAATAATAAATAAATAAAATTGGGCTGGAGTTATAGCTCAGAGGTAACATGCCCCTGGATTCAATCCCCCAGTACCACACACACAAAAAAAATAAAAAAAATAAAATATAGCTAAGGAGCAGGGTATACAGGTTGGCCAAGGAAACATCCTGATGCTGTTGTTTCCCAAACACCAGAACTTGCATCCTTGCATTTCCTTTGAACACATATTTTATTATGGGAACTTAAAAAAAAACATATTGACCGAGAATAAGTTTTAAAAAAAAATACAAAACTTATCTTGATCTTTCCAGCTGTTGCTATGGTGTTGAGCAATACATCATTAAGGCCGTGGCACCCCGATGATGTATTAAAGTCATCTCTCATAACCATGCCGTGGCTTTGATGATATATTAATGTAATACATCGTTAAGGCGCCATTGGCCTCTTGATGTATTACTCAAAACACTACCAATTGGTTAGGTCAACACACAGGGGCCTGTGTGCTGGGGATGGGAGCGCGGCAAATGATTTTGGACTCAAAACACAATTGAACTCCTCAGAGATGTCGTGCCCACAAAAGCAGTTCTGTAAGATTGGATGGGCTCACTCAAGAGTGGTGGGGCAGGGTGGAGAGCGAAGGGAACACAGACATCTGAGTCAGAGCCGCCGGCGTGGCCACGTCCTCATGGAGGGCAGGAGGACCACGCCTGGGTTTGGCCTAGCAGCACCAGAGGTGCTTTACTTGCATCATTTTATTTAATCCCCACTGAAATGCTGTACACATTTTGTGTGTGTGTGTGTGATTGAACCCAGGGGCATTGTACCTCTGAGCTACATACCCATTCTATTATTATTATTATTATTATTATTATTGTTAAAATATTTTTGTGTGTGGTATTGGGGATTGAACTCAGGAGCATTCTACCTCTGAGCTACACCCCCAGCCCTATTTTTTTTATTCTTTATTTTGAAACAGGGTCTCACTAAGTGGCAGAGGGCCTTGCTAAGTTGCTGAGGCTGGCTGTGAACCTTCGATCCTCCTGTCTCAACAGCCTTCCAAGTACTGGATTACAGACATGTGCGCCACCACGCCCGGCTTGTACAGGTCTTGTTAACCCCGATTTTAGAGATCAGGAAACTGAGCCTCAGAGAGGGAAAGTGGGGAGCCAGGATATGGGTCCAGATCTACCCAATTCTGGAAATGGGTTGGGTGGGATCCTTCTGATTATCTACTCTCAATTTAGGGAAATTATTATTATTATTTTTTTCTCTATCTACAAAGGAAAAATTAAGAATGGACTGGAGCCAGGCCCTGTGGCACACGCCTGTAATTCCAGTACTTGGGAGGCTGAAACAGGTGGATCGTAGGCTTAAGGCCAGCCTCGGCAACTTAGCAAAACCCGTAGCAACTCAACAAGACCCCATTTACAATAAAAAATAAAAAAAGGGCTGGGGGTGTAACTCAGGGGTAGAATACCCCTGGATTCAATCCCCAGTACCAAAAAGAAAAAAGAATGAACTGGCTTCTGACCTACCTTTTCCCCTTCCTCATCCTCCATTCCCAGATCTATGCACTATTCAGAGAAGGCATTTGAAAAAGCAGATCTGGAAAAACTTAGACAATTTTTTCCTTTCTTTCCCTTCTTCCTCCTCCTCCTCCTCCTCTTCCTCCTCCTCCTCCTCCTCTTCTTCTTCTGGTGGTACTGGGGATTGAACCCAGGGCTGTTCTATCTCTGAGCTACATCCCCAGTCTATTTATTTATTTGTTTGTTTGTTTTGAAACACGTTCTCACTAAGTTGCTTGAAGTCCTCGCTAAGTTGCTCAGGTTGACTTCAAACCTACGATCCTCCTGTCTCCCAAGTACTGGGGTCGCAGGCCCATTTTAGACAGGGCATTTAGCTCCTTTTCCCCTCAGGGTTCTGTCAAATGCCTGACCTGTGGGTGAAGAAGGAGTGGTCCCTGGGAGAACGGGTTTGTTGGTGACCGCGGGCACAGCTTTACCCCGGCCCTGATCGTTCTGCTGAGCAGCCTCCCTGGCTTCTTCTCTTGCTCTCACTACAAATCTGTCCTCTACACTGTGGCCAGACAGGCTCTTTGGAAGTGTAAATCCTGTCCTGTCATCATTTTGCTTAGACCCTTTCCCAGGCTTCCCACTGCGCTTAGAATAAAATCCAGACTCAGTCCCCTGGCCTGGGAAGCCAGGAGCTTGGTCTGCCTTCTTGGAGCTGCCTTGGTCTTCTTCCTGCTCCTTGAATGGGCTCAGAGCTTTTGTGCTAATGGATGGACCTCTGCACCCATCAGTGACACTGGCCAGCTTTGAATGGTCACATCTTTCTTGTCATTGCAATTGTAGCCTCACCTTAAATGCCACCTTTGCAAAGAGCCTGTCCCCGGTCACCCAGGGTTTTTTTTTTTTTTTTTTTTTTTTTTGTACTGGGGATTGAACCCAGAGGTATCCTACCTCCAAGCTACACCCCCAGCCTGATTTTATATCTTATTTGGAAACAGGGTCTCACTAGGTTTCTGAGAGCCTCGCTAAATTGCCAAGGCTGGCTTTGAACCTGTGATCCTCTTGTCTCAGCCTCCCAAGTACTGGGATTACATGTGTGCCACCACACCTGACTTACCCAGTCATTTTTTGACCACATTTCCCTGCCCTTCTTGTCTTCTCACTCCCTGATATTTGATTGTCTGCTCATTGCCTCTCCTGGAACTCCCCATGGCCAGCCCCCGCTCTGTCTCTCCTGCTCGCTCTTGTGTCCTCAGAACAGCCTGGCACATGGGAGGCACACTCCAGAACCATGGCTGGGACCAAAGACTCCGTGTTTATTGATTGACTGACCACAGTGAAGATAACCACTAGGTGAGAAGATGCAAAGCTGACGTGTTAGCCCGGTATTCCTAGTATTTGAGAGGCTGAGACAGGAAGATCTCAGGTTCAAGGACAGCCTCAGCAATATAGTGAGACTCTCAGCAATCTAGCAAGACCCTGTTTCAAAACAAAAAATACAAAGAACTGGGGATGTAGCTCAGAGGTAGAAGGCCTCTGGGTCCAATCCCCAGTACCAAAAAAAAAAAAAAAAAAAAAAAAAAAAATATATATATATATATATATATATATATATATATATATATGAAACTACAGGAAAAAGAAATAAATAAACAATAATACATAAAGAATAAAAAGCCAGCCCTCTCTACAGGGGTAAGGAGAGCTAGTGAGCTGGACTAGCGTTTGGTGGACGCCGGGCACTTTCCTTGGCTTCTTCTGTGCGTGGCTGAGCTCACGCCTCTGTTACAAGGTGCTTATGTCAATAGATCAGACGGGTTCACATGGCCATGTATATTTGTGCCAGATTTGGAAAGGTGAGATATTTTGACCACACCCTTCTCAGACTTCTGCCCATGGTGGATGAGGCTGGAGCCACTGTGCATGTTTTGCACAAGTGTTCTGTGTGAATACATTTACTTCCTTTCCTCCTCCTCCTACTTCCTTCTCCTCCTACTTCCTTCTCCTCTTCTTCCTCCTCCTCCCTCTTCCTCTTCCTCCTCCTCTTCCTCCTTCTGTACTGCAGAAACTTCTGGTAGAAACTTCTGTTTCTACCTCTGAGCTATACCCCTAGTCCTATTTTATTTTTACTTTGAAATGGAGTCTCTCTAGCTTGTTGAGAGTCTCACTACTTACTGAAGCTGTCCTCGAACTTGTACTCCTTCTGCCTCAGCCTCCCAAGTACTGTGATTACAGGCATGCACCACTATGCTCAGCTTTATATTTTTATTTTGAAACAAGGTCTCACTAAATTGATGAGGGTTTTCCTAAGTTGCTGAGGCTGTCCTCAAACTAGTGATCCTCCTGTCTCAGCCTCCCAAATGCTGGGATTATAGGTATGTGCCACCACTCTCAGTTACAAATTTTTCTTAAACAAGATCTCTGTATTAGCTTCTGGTCCCCTAAAACCTAGATCCACCCCTGTTTGAAAGTGTGTTATAGAAAAGTTAAGATGGGAAAAGGAGTATATTCGTTGTTGGCATCCTGATCTATATGGTAGAAAAGTCAATGAATGTTTGAGTAATCCTTTCATTTCACAATGGAAAGGGATTCCATCTTGTGATTTGCTGTGATTATTTCTTATCAGAGAAAAAGCTGAGAATCTGGAAAAAATGGTATGTTTCTGGAACTTTCTTCTCCTTTGTAACTCATTTGTTCTTCGTCCTATTTTCTTGGGGTCTTGTAAAGAAACTGGCTTTTTAATCTTGGATAAATTCACTCATGTTAAGATGTTATTGATTTAACGTATTATTCTTCCCAAAGGTGTTTGTAGTTGGAGGAATAGTCAAGGGATAATAACAGAACACAAGAAAATTGGGGCAATAGGAAAGAAGCATTTAGACTGTCCACTGGGCTGCCGCCAAGTTCATGAATGAGATGAATACCTTATTACACACAGAAGCCGAGCGTGGTGGTAATGCCTGTAATTCCAGTACTTGGGAGGCTGAGACAAAAGGATCACAGGTTTGAGGCCAGCCTCAGCAATGTAGTGAGACTCTCAGCAACTTAACAAGATCCTGTTTCTTTTTTTGTGTAGTACTGGGGATTTAACCCAAGGGCATTCTACCTCTGAGCTACACCTCCAGCTTTATTTTTTTATTCTTTATTTTGGAACAGGGTCTCACTAAGTTGTGGAGGACCTCACTAAGTAGCTGAGGCTGGCCGCAGACCTGTGATCCTCCTGTCTCAGCCTCCCAAGTACTAGGATTACAAGCGTGCACCACCATGCCTTGAACAAGGTCTCAAAAAAAAAAAAAATTTAAATAGAGGACTGGAGGTATAGCTCAGAGGTAGAATGTCTCTGGGTTCAATTCCTAGTACCAACAAAAAACAAAAATAACAACAAAAAAACAAAAACCCACAGACTTTCTGGGCCTCTTACTATCTGTGGATCCAGATGAAAAGGTGGTAGCCTACACTGGGGAGAGGGTCCTTTCAGAATCTGACTTGCTGAAGTTACGTTGACCTCAGACATTCCTCCTCCAAAATGGCGTTCAACACCTTCTGCCCATCTTGCTAACATACTGGAAAATACCAAGATGAAATATAGGTCAGCCTGCTTCCAAATCCCATGTACTCAGGTGAGTGACCCCGTCTGTGGAACAGAGCCCTAGGAACGGCCAAGTGAAATACACCAGCAGAGCCAGGCATGGTCGTGCATGTCTGTAATCCTAGTACTTGGGAGGCTGAGATAGGGGGATCCTGCAGGTTCGCAGCCAGCCTCAGCTACTTTGTGAGACCCTTAGCAACTTATCGAGACTCTGTTTCAAAATAAAGAATAAGAAATAGACCTGGGGGTGCAGCTCAGAGGTAGAATGCCCCTGGGTTCAATCCCCAGTACCACAAGAAGAAAAGAAAGTCCTAACTGATTTGCAGACACAACTCTCCTAATGTAGCTGGCAGGAGGAGACCTGAGGGATGCACGGAAGGTGTTCACAGTTCTGTCCTCACAGATATCACAGCCACACGCCTCCCCCTTACTGGCCAGGAGCTCAGTAACACCCTGCTCATCGTGTTAATTTGTCAAGTTTGGGCGGCACTGGCTCTGGGCACCCACGCCCGCTCACTCCTCATCCTCTCAACCCTACGTGTCCACTACTGACCCGACCCCTCCAACCCTCTGTAAATCATGGGAGACTTGGAGGCTCCGGCTGGAGTGCGCCCCAGGACACATCTCACTGCTTGGCCACATCTACTGCAGACTCAAACCCGTGCCCAAGGCTGAAACAGAAAGTGACAGTTACAAGAAGACACCGTGTAAGCCGGGCGCCCTGATCAAAGAGAACAGCTAGGAGCCATCTGTTCCTTCTGAATTTGCCTCTGTCACTTCTCGGCAGAGTGACAGACTGGCGGTGACCTGTGGCAGCTACTGCGTGTAGCAGTGTCCTGTGTCTGGCTGTCAAGACTCTCAGGGCTCCTGGGGACCACAGAGGCATTTCAGTATTTGACTTTTTGGTCTCAATAAATGCAAAGACAGGCACAAAATGAGGGTGTTACAAAACCTGAGAGGAAAATGTCACTGGTATATTTCTCTCCCTCCCTTCCTTCCTCCCCCCTCCCTCCCTCCCTCCTTTCTTTTCCCCCTTCCTTTTTTTTTTTTTTTTGTACTGAGGATGGAACCCAGGGGCCTTCTACCTCTGAGCTATACTCCCAGCCCCTATTTTTTATTCTTTATTTTGAAACAGGGTCTCACTAAATTGCAGAGGGCCTCACTAAGTAGCTGAGGCTGGCTGTGAACCGGATTCTCCTGTCTCAGTCTCTCATTTACTGGGATTACAAGTATGCACCACCACACCTGGCTTCTTCCAGCCCTATTTTACTTCTTTTTTGTAGACAGGGTCTCACTGAATTGTTGGGAGTCTTGTTACATTGCTGAGACTGCCCTTGAACCTGTGATACTCTTGTCTCGGCCTCCCGAGTACTGGGATGACAGGTGTGCGCCACTCCACCCAGCTTCTGAGCTGCCCTTTTGATTTTTGATTTTGAGATAGGATCTTGTTAAATTGCCCAGGCTGGCCTTGAACTCATGATCTTCCTGCCTCAGTCTCCCCAGTGCTGGGATTACAGGTGTGCACCATCACATTTGGCTAGGAAGTCACTTTTGCATAAGGAATATGGAACATGATGTTTCAGATGCAATAAGCGTGTGTGTACCTTAGTTATGGAATTTGCTGGAGACCGATTAGTGGGCGTGGACCACTGAAATGGCACTGAAATTTGTACACCTGGCACTGTGGCTGTCTGATAATCTTTAGAGGGTGATCAGCCATTACAACTAAGAACGAACAGAACCTTGAGAGGACTTGCCAGCTCCAGTTGTTTCCTTTTCTAAAATATTTAAACTGCTGAAGTCATTTATGAATGTGGTAACAAACTAGAAAGAAATCAAGAGTCGTAAAAATAACCCAGGTGTGGTGGTGCATGCTTGTAATCCCAGTACTTGGGAGTCTGGGACAGGAGGATCGCAGGTTGGAAGAAAGCCTCAGCAAGTAGTGAGTCTCTCATCAACCTAGTGAGATCCTGTTTCAAAATTAAAAAAGAAAAAAGAAAAAGAAAAATAGATGTGGAGGTGTAGCTTGAGGTAGAATGCCTGGGTTACACACAGAGTAAAAATAAGGGAAAAACAATAGAGCTGATCACTTAACATTTTCTTCTGTGCTTATAATGCTTGACCTATTATAGTAATTTTTAAATATAAAAGCTCAAGTGTTAGCTGGATGTGGTGGCATATGCCTGTAATCCTAGTACTTGGGAGGCTGAGACAGGAAGATCACAGGTTTGAGGCCAGTCTCAGCAACTTAGCAAGAACCCCAGCAAACCAGCAACCTAGTGAGACTCTGTTTCCAAAAACAAACAAACAAACAAACAAACAAACAAACAAACAATAGGTCTAGAGTGGTGGGTAGCTCAGAGGTAGAATGCCCCTGGGTTCGATTCCCAGTACCCCTCCCCTAAAAACAAACAAAAGAAAACAAACAAAAAATGGAGTGTTAGTGCAACAGGTTGAGGAAGGCTTTGTCTACACTGCACAGGGCCAGTCCTCTGGTGAGGGATTGAGGCTCAGGAGTCTGTGGTTCCAAGTCCTCCCTCCCTAAGTCTTAATCCCCAAGTTGACTCAAAATATAAGAAAAAAAATAGGCACAAAAAATATTTATGTCTTATTCACATTTAAGACATATTTAAGTCTTATACAGAGGCACATAAATATTGAAATCAGAGTAATTATGAATACTAAAAATTAGAGTGACTGCTGCATGCCACCCATGTCCCCGAGCTTCTGCCCTCTGCTAGGACTGGGTGGGAGGGAAAAGACATCATGGGCAGAAGGACAGACAGCAGTTATGACCAAGGCTGCTGGCTCGGGATCCATACTGCCGGGTCAGCCTTCAAAAGTCACCATGGATCCCGGTGTGGCAGCACACGCCGGTGATCCCAGTACTTAGGAGGCTAAGACGGGAGGATTACAGGTTCATGGCGGCCAGCCTAAGCGACTTAGTGAGGCCCTCTGCAACTTAGTGAGACCTTGTTTCAAAATAAAATAGGGCTGGGGGTGTAGCTCGGAGGTAGAGGGCTCCTGGATTCCATCCCCAATACCAAGAAAAAACAAACAAAAAAAGACATTGTTAGTTGTCAAAGAAATTCCCCAGCTCCTATATTTGTCGGGACTCTTTGGATGAAATGGATAGAAGCCTAATTCAAACCAACTCAAGAAGAATGGGAATTTTCAAGCTCGTGTACAATGTAAGATAACAGAGGAGCAAAGGAGGGCTCCCCGTCCCCAGGAACCCGTCTTTCAACAAGTAGGTTGTGCTTTCCTGTGTTTTGATGGATTTCCAGGCAAATCTCTGCCCAGGTGTTGGCAGCGGCGGCTGTAGCAGTTCCAGACATTTGTTCCAGTAACCCTGCTCTCGGAGGGAGAAAGGGCGCTTCTGTCCCAGCTCTGGCAGAAGTCCTGGGGGTCACACTTGTGCTTGCACCAGTGTCTCTCCTTGAAGCCAGAGTGTAGTTCTCTGGTGCTCTGGCTGGCCAGGGACAATGCCCACTCTTGGAACTAGAGGTCATGGTCGGGTCCCCAACTGAAACGTGGACTGTGGGGCGGAGAGTGAGTGGTTCCTGAAAGGAAAACAGAGCCTGTTACCAAAAGAAGGGGAAAGGGAGACTTGGCAGGCAAAACAGCAGGTGTGTCCCCTGAGCACAAGTCCTCAGACTTACATAATCCCCCGTTCTCCACACCTGCAGCACCCCCCATGTATTGGGCTACCTGCAGTCACTCCCCACCGTTCTCAAGTTGGTTTTGTATTTTAAGTAGATTTTTAAAAATTGTAAATGATCGTGGTAAAAAAGTTCAAATAGAAAGTAATATAAAATGACAAAAAAAAAAAAAAAAAAAGACTCCTTCATTCTTAACCACAAAGACCCAGTCCCCAACCTAACCAAATGGTATAGAGATATAGAAAATTTCTATCTTGGGCCAGGTGCTGGTGCACGCTTATAATCCCAGTACTTGGGAGGCTGAGACAGGAGGATCTGGGTTTGCAGCCAGCCTCAGTTTACTTAGTGAGGCCCTCTGCAACTTAGGGAGACCCTGTTTCAAAATTAAAAAAATAATAGGGCTAGGGGTATAGCCCCTAGAGGTAGAATGCCCCTGAGTTCAATCCCCAATACTGCAAAAAAAAAAAAAAAAGAAAAAGAAAAAGAAAATTATTTCTCTCTGAAAACAATGAACTGTCTATCTATCATCTATTACTTATCATTTATCTATCATCTAGTATCTAATTTTTCTTTTTCTTTTTTTTGGTGTGTGTGTGTGTGTGTGTGTGTGTGTGTGTGTGTGTGTGTGTGTTGAAGGTTGAACCCCAAAGCATTCTATCTCCAAACTATACCCCCAGCCCTATTTTACTTTTGATTTTTTGAAACAGGGTCTTGCTTAGTGGCTGAGGTTGACCTCAAACTTTCTATTCTCCTGTCTCAGCCTCCCAAGTACTGGGATTACAGGTGTGTGCCCCCATGCCTGGCTCTTTTCTTTCTTTTTAAAACAAATTGTATCATATTAAGTATATTGTTCTCCAATATGGTTTTTCACTTACTAATATTTTTGGCATCTTTCTATATCAGTGCGCACACACACACACACACACACACACACACACACACACACCAAAAAAACAAACCAAAACATTTTTTAGAAGATGCACAATACCCCATAAAATTGGGTATAATTTATTAAGTTGTTTTCCAGTTAGTGGACAAATATATCATACTTATGTTGTATTTATGTTTCAAGCCCTTGTGTCATGGACATTCCTGTACACAGAGTCTAGTGTACTTTTGCAAGTTTATCTGTCAGCTAAATTCCTAGAGGTGAAATTGTTCAAAGACACCTGTATTTTGTCTTTGGATGCAGGTGATGAACTGACCTCTCAGAAGATTGTGCTCATTTCAGTCATGCCAACAACAAAAAGTACACCTAATCACTACTGGATACCTTAACTTTTTTTTTTTTTTTTTGGTATTGGAAATGGAATCCAGGGGCATTCTATCTCTAAGCTACACCCCCAGCCCTATTTTATTTTATTTTGGAACAAGGTGTCATATGTTGCTGAGACTGTCTTCCTTTAACCTGCAAACCTCCTGTCTCAGCCTCCCAAGTACTGGCACTACAGGTGTGTGCCACCACACCCAGTTTACCTTAACCTTTTCATTGTTCCTTATCTAATAGGTGAAAATAGTATATCATTGGTTTTATTTGCATTTAAAACTGCAAATGATAGGGCTGGGGATGCAGCTTAGTGGTAGGGCATGTGCTTAGCATGCATCAGGCTCTGGGTTCAATCCCGGGCAAAAACAAACAAACAAGCAAACACAAAAACAAATGAAGTTGGGAATCTTTTAATATGTCTAACCTTTCTTTTTCTCTGTTTCTCCTCCCTTTCCCTTCTCTTCCACTTTCTCCTCTTCCTCCGTATTCGAGATGGAATACTGGGCTTCCCACAAGCTAGGGAAGGGCTCTACTACCGACCCACATCCCCGGCCCTTTTTATTTTATTTGAGACAGGGTTGCTAACTTGCCCAGGCTGGTCTTTTTTTTTTTTTTCTTTTGGTACTGGGAATTGAACCCAGGGGCATTCTACCTCTGAGCTGTACTCCCATCCCTTTTTATTTTTTGTTTTGAAATGAGATCTCACTAAGTTACTGAGAATCTTGCTGTGATGCTGAGGCTGTCCTTGAACCTGGTGTATCGAAGCAAAATTAACTGTATCTCAGCCTCCCAAGTACTGGACTACAGGTGTGCACCACCATGCTCAGCCCAGGCGGGTCTTAAACTCATGACTCTCTTGCCTGATTCCTGAATAACTGGAATGACAGCTGTGTACCACATGTTTAGCCATTTCTATTTCATTTCTGTGAACTTAAAATCTTTCCTTTCCACCCATGTGAAAATATTATCAGTTGGATTACTATATCTTGTGTTTTCCCCTTAGTGTTTATTTATTCTGCTCACGTAACATACTTGTAAATTTACCATTCATTGGATCTCAGAATTTTAGAGCTGGAAAAAATTTTGAGATTATCCTAGGATACATTCTCGTTTTTCAGATGAAAAGAACTGAGGTCTAGGGGAGCAAAATTAACTGTGCAAAGCCACAGGATTAGCGGCTGGGCAGGATGCAGAAAGCACATGGCCTGGCATTTTTATTATGTAAGTGTTACTCTGCGGTTTACAAAAACTTGAGGTTGGTCTTGCAAATTGAAACCAATTTCAATCTGTTACCATCCTAAGGAGCTTCTTACGACTGTCCCCACTGCTCCAACGTGCCAGCTTTTCCACCCGATGCTTCACTTAATGGTTTATGCCGGGTCAGCGCCCCAGGACTCAGCCCTGGGCTGTGCTAAACTCCTCCGCAGTTCCTTGTTCCGTGTGGTGCTGGCTGGTGCAGAGATGGGAACCTCCTGCTCAGTTGACACTAACTCAGGGCAAACCAAGTGACGAGAATCGGTTAGTCTCACCCCAGCCGCTACTTATGGTTTTCATGGGTTGTTTAACAATGAAATAATCACAGGGAAAACACTTCTAAAACCCTACATCACATTCTTATGTCTTCTCCGAGCTATTTCGGATTCCTCACGAATTTATACCCATTCAGTTTCAATCTGGGAATTGGAACTTTATCTTCCTTATCCTCCTTAAGGAGCTGTTAAATGATTACTAAAACCCAACTTTTGGCCATCAGGGAAATTTGCAGATGAGAGTTATTCTGTCACAGACTTTAATTCAAGAAATTTTAAGTACCAGGTTCACCCTGCACTCCTCCACTGTAATGTGTCGGCTTTTCCTCCTACTAAAGTACGTGTATTCTTATTCTTATACCTGCAATTTAGATGTTTAGACACATCTAGCTCTTCTTTTCTTTTTTCGTGTGTGTGTGTGTGTGTGTGTGTGTTTGTGTGTGTGTGTGTGTGTGTGTGTGTTTGTGTGTGTGTATGTGTTTTCCCGGGGAATGAAGCCAGGGGTATTCTATCTCCGCACTACACCCTCAGCCCTATTTTTTAAGTTTATTTTTATCTTATTTTTCAGTATTGGGTCTTGAACCCAGGGGCATTCTACTTCTGAGCTATACTCCCAGCCCTTCTAAAATTTTATTTGGGATCAAGTCTAAGTTGCTGAGGGTCTCACTAAATTGCTGAGGCTGGCCTTGAAGCTTCAATCCTCCTGTCAGCCTCCCAAGTACTGGGATGACAGGTGTGTGCCACCATGCCCAGTTTTTGTTTTTTCAAATCTTGAAACATAGTTTCACTAAGTCTCTGAGGGTCTCACTAAATTGCTGGGGCTGACTGTGAACCTGTGATCCTCCTGTCTCAACCTCCCAAGTACTGGGATTACAGGTGTCACCATCATGTCCTGCTTGATCTTCTTTTCCTAAAGAATTTATAGCTAACCCATCAACTAGAAAGCTACTGATAGACTTTTCCAATTGATGGACAAGACATGAGTCTTTGAGGAAAATAATTGAAAGAAATAAAAATAACTGGCAGTTAAATAGTGAAGCTACAAGCCAGGCATGGTGGCACACATTTATAATCCCAGTACTTGGGGGGCTGAGACAGGAGGATTGCAGAGTTGAGGACAGCCTCAGCAATGCAGCAAGACTTTCAGCAACCTAGTGAGGCCCCATTTCAAAATAAAAAAAAAATAAAATAAAATAGGGCTGGGGGTGTAGATAAGAGGTAGAATGTACCACACACACACACACACACACACACACACACACACACACACACACTCCAGTACCATACACACACACACACATACACACACACACACACTATAAAATAGTGACGCTATATATTGCCAAGTTATCTATATTAGGAAGCAAAAATAAATAAATAAATAGAAAATAGTGAGGTTCGAATATGGAAAAATAAAGTATATATTGAGGCCATATATATATATATATATATATATGGCCTCAATTTTTTTTTCAGCCAAACGTGTGCAGCTCGCGGCAGCTCAGCCTGTGCGAAGGGTCTGAGTGCGCTATTTCTGTTTTCCAAGAGAGCGTTCTTTTATTTCTCCCTTTTTCATTTCCAGGTTACGTGCAGTTAATGATCGCAAGGCTGAACATTCTGTCCTAAGGCCCGAAAGTCCCCGAATCCCGCGCAGGCGCAGGCGGAGGAGGCATAACGGAGCCCGGGAAATTCCCCCGCCCTCTTTTATTGACCTTCTCTCCAAGTATGGTCCTAAGAAATTGTGCGCACGTAAATCGAATTGTACCTTTGATTTCAGCTAAATGCGGTTTGGACCTGGCTTATTAAGTGCTGATAAAAGTGCTCTTGCATTCAGAAGTTAACTTTCTGCGAGACTAATGGCAAATATGGGAGGTTCTAACCATAGGCTGATTTCTAGCGAAGAGGCGGAGGGGGCTGAGCGAGGGGTGCGACACTGTCCTGGGCTCCATCTTATGAACAGGATAAAGAGGCAAAGGCTGGAACGCCCGCCTGGGAAGTGCGGTGGTGAATGTTGTTTCTACCCAAGAAAATGCTTCAGAGTGTCTGTAAAAATGTTTCTGTCAGTTGGACTCCATTCTGCAAAAAAGAAAGAGAAGGCAGAGGCCAGAACCCATTGGTGATTGAGGGCGGCAGCACTGCCTCCGATAGCGGCGGCACTGGACTCCAACAAGGGGTGGGGTCAAGGGAAGTAGTCCCTGTTGGGTAAGTCAAGGCAAAGGAGCTATTAGCTAGGAATGTCCTGGGAAACTAAGGAAGGGGAAATGTTTGCTCTTTCAAAAATCTTTTTTTTTTTTTTTAAGTTAGGAGCTTGATCTGTTATTTAACTGGAATTATATACAAAAGTATACCATTGTGCTGGGCGCAGTGGCACATACCTGTAATCTCAGCAACTGGGGAGGCTGAGACAGGAGGATTGTAAATTGGAGGCCAGCCTGGGCAACTTAGTGATACCCTGTCTCAAAACAAAATGAAAATGGCTTGGAGTGCTCCAAGCATGCACAAGGCCCCAGGGATTCTCACCACTGGGGGGAAAAAAAATAAATATACCATTGTAAAATAAACCACTGTGGTGCAGGGTACTGTACCTGGCGGTAGTGGGGCAGATCGAGCTGAGACTGACCAGTGATGGACAGCGTCATGGTAGTCCAACCTGCACAGTACGGACTTATCGGGACACTCATGTATGGATAAAAAAATGACAGTTGAGCTGGGCGTGATGACACACACCTGTAATCCCAGTACTTGGGAGGCTGAGAAAGGAGGATTGCAGGTTCAAGGCCAACCATAGCAACTTAGTGAGACACTCAGCAACCTAGTGAGACCCTGTTTCAAGATAAAAAGGGCTAGGGGTATGGCTCAGAAGTAGAATACCTCCAGATTCAATCCCCCAACCAAGAACCCAAACCTAAAACAAGCAAACAAAAAAGCACAAAGGTGGCCGAGTAGTAGGATGGCACATGCTTCTTAGTTGCTCATAAGAGGCTTCTCAAAGCCAAAGGAAGACCACAGACTCAAGGATTTAGGCCAGGTCTCTGATTTTTGTTGAGCTTTCTAATCCAGAGTGCCTACACCATGTGCACCTATGATCCACTCGGCCTGAGTAGACCCGGTAACTAGTCGTGTTCAACAGAACTCTGGGTATACATGGTTCTGGACTGTAACTTCATTCTAAGCTCCCTTTCTTGAAATAAGCTTATCAGTTTCATTCTTGAAAATAGCAAAGCGATTAACTCCTAATTATTTATCTAAAGGAGAAGGAAATGACATCATCTGAACAAACAGGGAGCGTGTGTGTTTGCATTCTGGCTTGGCTTTAAGGGCCAGGCTGTCCCCACTCTGGAAAGGCCAAGTCTTTTACTTTTCCTATTATACTGGTCCTCAGCTACATTTTTTGCTTATGAGGATGGCATGAATCTTATCCCAAGTCGTTAAGAATATTTCATACTGTGAACCCAATGTTCAATGAACCGTTATGAGATTTAAGAATATATTGGTGTCAAGCAAGAAGATTATATGAATTCCTTGGGGTCTTAGGGTCAGAACCAGCAGATGAGAAGCTGTGAAATGTTTCCATGACATCTCTGAAAGATGGTCCTTGTTTCCAGAGACATTGGCTATGGATAGCTTAGGTACGGATTTGGCCACTGGATCTAGAGACCATAGATAGGCCTTTCTTCATTTTTTTAAAAAAATTTTTATACTGAGGATTGAACCCAAGATCTTTGTAACCTCTGAATTATACCCCCAGCGCCCCCCCCCCTTTTTGTGGTACTAGGGATGGAATCCAGGGGCATTCTACCTCTGAGCTACACCCCTAGTCCTATTTTTTATTCTTTATTTTGAAACTGAGTCTCACTAAGTTGCAGAGGGCCTCACTAAGTAGCTGAGGCTGGCGTTGAACCCGGATCCTCCTGTCTCAGCCTCCCAAGTACTGGGATTACAAGTGTGCGCCACCACACCCAACTTTCAGCCCTTTTTGCTTTTTACTTTGAAACAGAATCTCACTAAATTTCTGAGGATCTCACTAAGTTTTGAGGCTGGCCTCAAACCTGTCTCAGCCTCCAAAGTATTGGAATCACAGGCATATGCCAGTATGCCTGGCCAATGTGTTCCAGCTTTATGTTTTTTGTTTGTTTGTTTGTTACTGGGGATTCAACCCAGGAGCATTCTACCTCCTAGCTATACTCCCAGCCCTTTTAATTTTTTTTTTATTTGAAAACAGTGTCGAGCCGGGCGTGGTGGCGCACGTTTGTAATCCCAGCATTTGGGAGGCTGAGACTGGAGGATCTGGGTTCGCGGCCAGCCTCAGCTACCTAGTGAGGCACTCCGCAACTTAGTGAGACTCGGTTTCAAAATAAAGAATAAAAACTAGGGCTGGGGGTATAGCTCGGAGGTAGAATGCCCCTGAGTTCAATCCCCAGTACTGCAAAAAAAAAAAAAAAAAAAGAAAAGAAAACAGTGTCTTGCTAGGTTGCTGAGAATCTTAGTATATTGCTGAGGCTGTCTTGGAACCTGCAATCCTCATGCTTCAGCCTCCCAAGTACTGGGATTACAGATGTGCACCACCATATCAGGCTAATTCCCAGCCTTATATCCAAAATGTTCCTTGGCTCTATCTTTACACTTTCCTTGCCACTGTTCTCTGGCTTGCTTCAAATCTCTCGACTCTTCTTGGTTTGGACACCGCAGTATCTTTGCTGACCTCCCTGCCAGAGGTTTTCTGCACCCACAAAATACCCAGAAACCCCTTGATCAGTGTCTCAGTAACTGAGTAACGTCGCTCAGCTGAACTGACACAAGAATCTAACCAAGACTGGGACTGAGGGGATCTGGGCAAGGTGGAGTCCCGAAACCTGGGCTTTCAGTGAAGACCAGGGAGAAGAAGGAACAGCTTGAGAAATGGAAGGGTTCGGAGAGAGCCAGGTATGGGCAGGTAGCTCCAGAACTCAGTGAAAACCGAAGGCCAGAACATGACAAGTGGCCCTTCGTGATCCTCCTGTGGCTGAGGAGAAGCAGAGCCCAGGAGCCCTCTCCTCCCCCCAGCTGTGGGCAAGCTGCGGTGGAGCCCGGCTTCTCTGAGATCTTCGGGGAACCCTCCTGTGCACACAGAGCCCTGCGTGATGTCCCCTGCCACCTTGGTCCTCGTTATTCCTATGATGCCGGGCCCTTCTGACTCCGCTCCGATTATTTCCCAGCACAGATGGTGATGTTTTTATATGGCTTTCTAAATTGTTTATTATCCATTGCCAACTCTGTTGTGATTCAGAAAGGAAGTGGCTTTCAGGAGTGTGGAAGCCAATTAATCTAAAACCGGAGCTACCACCTGTGGGAAAACACCACCTAAAAATTGCCAAAGTTTTGGTGGCGTGAACATGTATATACTTTGAAAACACATACTTGTTTAGAGGAAGTGAACACT
The DNA here is from genome assembly GCA_004027655.1 of Graphiurus murinus. Lineage (NCBI taxonomy): Eukaryota > Metazoa > Chordata > Mammalia > Rodentia > Gliridae > Graphiurus > Graphiurus murinus. Next base: position 18,972 of record PVLC010003407.1, read on the forward strand.
CACCCTGTAATTTCTCAAGAACCAAGTATAACATCGAGCCACAAATGGGGAATAAAAAAGTGGTCTACAACCCAGCCGGGTGTGGTGGCGCACACCTGTAATCCCAGTACTTGGGAGGCTGAGACAGGAGTATCGCAGGTTTGAGGACAGCCTCTGCAATCTAGCAAGGCTCTCAGCAACTTAGTGAGACCTTGTTTCAAAACAAAAAGTAAAACAGAGCTTGGGGTGTAGCTCAGATGTAGAACCCCTCTGGGTTCAATCCTCTTTAACACACACACACACACACACACACACACACACACACACACTCACACACGTCTACCACCCTGGTGTGATTTGGTGCCAATTTCTTGTCTTTGGACTTCAGTTTTGTCCTCTATAAAATGGGTGGAGAACCATTCCTGTCTGGAGCATTCCAGATCATTATAAGGGGCAGACCAAATTAACTGGTAAAACTAATTCTTTAGAGGGGGGTTAAAGGATCAGGCAAATGGGAGATGTGATAAGTGGTGATATTACTTTTATTATTGCTCATATTTACACAGGATGTTAAGCGCAACTTGGAATTCTACTGTGGTTTGACACAAGAGAAAATAGTCCATTTGGGGAAGTGCTTGGGCCTTGCTGTATTAGAAGTTGCTTATCATCGATTTGCACGTCTGATTTCTTAATCAGGTTAGTGTTTATTTAGACTTCTCTCTGCAGTCTGATTCTCACCCGTTTGGATCAAAGCCCAGGGTGGCCGGACGTTTGACACGAGGGCCACACAGTGGTTTCTGATTGAGCCTCGGGGCCTCCCAGTCCCAAGGCTGCTCCAGTCCGCTGCAGACAAATTGTACTGCCTCGGGATATTGACCGTTTGCCTGCCAGTTCATTTTCCTCTTTCCTCTCTTTATGAGGTGGAAGCTGTCTCCATCACTTCCAATTTGAGAGGCAGATTTCAGTCCTAGAAATCAGAATGATTAACCCTCGTGGAAGTCCATTCAAGTGGTAACCTGTGTTAACACGGCGCCGCCGACCGTAGTGCTGTACACGCTCCAGCTGCGTGCGGCCCGCCTTCCTCTCGGGCACCTGCTCACATGTGCTCTCTACCCAGCAACAGGAAAAGCAGAGAAAAGCTACCATTTCCCATCACCCTTGATTTTAGGCATTTGAAATTTGATTTTTTTTTTAAGGGTAAACATTATTTTAAATTTTACTTTAAAGTTTTACAAAGAAATTACTTGGGTTAAAGTTTTGTGTTTTTTTCAGGTGGGGCATGGTGGCACACACCTATAACCCCAGTACTTGGAAGGCTGAGACAGCAGGATCGCAGGTTCAAGGCCAGCATCAGCAACTTAGCAAGATCTTCAGCAACCTCAGGAGACCCTGCGTCAAAATAATAATAATAATAATAATAATAATAATAATAATAATAATAGGACTGGAGGTGTGGCTCCAAGGTGCAATGCCCCTGGGTTCAACCCCCAATACGCTCACCCCCAAAAAGAAAAAGAATAAACTTTTTTTCCAAACTGCTAGTAGATGAACATTGGCAAATTACTGATATGTTAATTCTGTTCCACCTCGTGTGTGTGTGTGTGTGTGTGTGTATGTGTGTGTGTGTGTGTGTGTGTGTGTGTGTGTGTGTCTTTCTCTCACTGGCTCCACATTTACCCCCTAGGCCTCCTTGCTCCCTTTCACTTTCGTGTCCCTGGGCAGCCTCTCACACCTGGCCAGCGCTGCCCCTTTCCCAGGGCCTTTGCATGCCTCAGCCCGACTGGAAGCTTTCCAGATGTGCAGATGGCTTGCTCCCTCTTTCTTGAGGTTTCTCCAAAATGGGCTTTCCCTGCCACGCCCCACTCCCGCCCTCCCCTGCCCCTCCACTATCACTCCCGGTTTCCTTAGCCCTCTTTTTGTTTCTTGGGTGGCACTGACCACCATTGCCCAACACAACACGTATTTATTATCTTGCCTACATTTGTCTCTTCTCACTAACATTTAAACTCTATAAAGCAGGGGATCTGTCTGGCTCACTGCTTTATCCTTGATACCCTGAACAGCCTAGAGTATGGTAATTGCTTAATAAATATTGGTCCATTGAAGACGTGAATAGCAGCACCCAGGGCCAGCGTTGAGGGATGTCGCTGACTGGTGGCTCAAGGCCCTTGTCACTATATCCCGTCTTATCTACAAGTGTGCAGCTCCTCTCCTGTCTTCTCCTCTCCTGTCCTCTCCTCTCCTCTCCTCTTCTCTCCCCTCCTACCCGACACCAAGAATGCTAGCACCGTCACCTTGGGCTTCCCAATCTCCAGAGCTGTGAAAGGTAAACTAGCATTTACAAATTACTGAGTTCTCTAGTAGCGTATTATAGAATAAATGCTTTTACACGTTTGTTTTCTGAGCCTTGCTCCATTAGTAGCTAAAGTAATTCAGGACTAGTAAGTAACTCCTTCAGAATAGGATGCTATTTTTAAGTAGTAAGCTTCACAGGCAAATTCCGAATCCTTAAAATCTAGCTACTTATAATTGAGTAATCGATTTTTCCTGAAATTATACAACAGATTGTCTTCCACTTATTTTTGTATATCTTTTCCCCACTGGCATTTAGAGACCATCTTCAAACCACTATAAATATTTCAGAAATAGTATTTGTCCATTTTCTAACCTACTGAGTACACTTGATGCACAACAAGCCAATTCAGCAATGATAATACTACACTGAAGAGTTAAGACATGAAACAACCAACTGGGCCTCACATATTTCTTTGGGGGAGAAGACACCATGCTTCTACTCATTAACACCATTTTTACAGCCCAGGGGTCTTTATTTATTTATTTTTGCATCTACTATGCCATGAATTCATAGGTAATGGGTTCCAGCAGCTCACTCTCCTCTCCGTTGGTTCTCACTCAGTGTGCTTCTCTGGGTGGAGCCCCTGGCGCTTCAGCTGAACCCAGCTACCTTTCTCTTTGGCTTCCTTCTTCTGGTCATTTTCCTCCATCTGTTTCAGGAAGCTATCTCGACTCTTAGAGTGCTTAATATACTCAATACGCACATTAATTCTCTTAGCAAGAATCTTGCCTTTGATTTGCTTGTTTACAACAATGCCAATCGCATGCTGGCTATCATTATAGACTCTTCCAGTTTTGCCATGGTAACATTTGTGAGGCAACATTTGTGAACAGTACCCATTCCTTTAATGTCTACAGTATCACTCTTCTTGTAGATTTGCATATACGTGGCCAAAGGAACAACTCCATGTTTTCTAAAAGGCCTGGAGAACATGTACCGGGTGCCTCTCCTCTTCCCCTTTCTGTTTGTCATTTTGGTGAATTACTAAGCGGCCTCACAGCTGCAACTTGAGTCTTTGGAATGGCGGGCATGTGGAACCCCGCACAGTCCCTACCTGGAAGATCTTATTTTTTATTTTGAAACAGGGTCTTGCTAGGTTTGCTGAGGGACTCGCCGAGTTGCTGAGGCTGGCCTCAAACCTGTGATTCTCTTATCTCAACCTCCCAAGCACTAGAATTACAGACATGTGTCATCATCTTGCCTGGCAAATATACCATTTTTACCTTTAGAAAAATTATATTTTCTGGTGCTGGGGATAGAACCCACAGCCTCTCCCATGCTTGGCAAATAATCTACCACTGAGCTACATCCCCAGCTCAGTTCTTTCTTTGTAAAATTAAATACTAGAGTTGCTAGTAAACTGCAGTATTATCAGATTAGTAGATCCTTCTCTCCCTGTCAGTGTCACTGTGAGGTTCAGAAGTATGTGTGTTAGAAGCAGAGAAAGCAAGCAAAGTCTTTTTTTTTTTTTTTTTGCGGTACTGGGGATTGAACTCAGGGGCATTCTACCTCTGAGCTATACCCCCAGCCCTATTTTTTATTCGTTATTTTGAAACAGGGTCTCACTAAGTTGCGGAGGGCCTCACTAGGTAGCTGAGGCTGGCCACGAACCCAGATCCTCTGGTCTCAGCCTCCCAAATGCTAGGATTACAAGCATGAGCCACCATGCCTGGCGCAAGCAAAGATCTTAACTAATCCTTTTTACTCGATCCCTATTATGTTTTATTCTTTTTTATTTGTTTTCTTTTCCTTCCCATTTTTCTTTTTAGATAGTTCATGCTACTTTGAACTGATGGGATACTTATTTCAAATAGTTTTTTTTTCTTTTTTTAAGTGACACAGCTGTAATCCCCAACTTTTAGCCAAAGCCAAGGATCAGTGAACTATCTTTGGAAAGGCCAGACAGAAAAGCTTTCAGGCCTCAGAGGCAATGTGTAGTCTTTGCAGTAACCATGCTACACCAAGGCAAGCAGGCCTGGACAACAGTTCAGTGGTGGGTGAAGTTTTTAAGCTTCTGCCAAAGTGTACAACAGCAGGTCTGCTGGATTTGGCACTTGGCCCATAATTTGCTGACTTTTGGTCTCAACCAAAGTCCTATCTTTCTAGACTGTGAGCCCTTGTGGGGAGGAATGGTGTCTTAACACACATATTAGATGCAAAGCAATATCTGGTGAATGTGAAATTAGCATGTACACCCTAAGAAAAATCCACTGGCAATATTATATTGGACACTGTTTGTCACAGGTAGAATGTCTGATGCCACGATCTACCTTGGCCCTGCGATTTGGGGCTCTAGAACATGATAGAGAAGAACCTTACCCAGGGAAGTGACACTTCTTATCAGTCCTAAGACTAGGAAGTCCTTTATCATTGAACTTCTCTCAAGTCAGAATATGTGTTATATTTTATATCATATACATATGATATAAATATGTGTTATATTTTATATCATATATATGTACATATATATGTGCATAATTTCCTTTTTAGTGATACTTTTTTTTTTTTTTTTTTTTTTTTGCGGTACTGGGGATTGAACCCAGGGGCATTCTACCTCCGAGCTATACCCCCAGCCCTATTTTTTATTCTTTATTTTGAAACCGAGTCTCACTAAGTTGCGGAGTGCCTCACTAGGTAGCTGAGGCTGGCCGCGAACCCGGATCCTCCAGTCTCAGCCTCCCGAATGCTGAGATTACAAGTGTGCGCCACCACGCCCGGCTTTTTAGTGGTACATTTGAAGAAAGACAATATTTCTCATTTGGATCTGCAGGTTGAAGAACAACCCCCACAAATATTCACCTAAGTTAGAACTATATTGTCTTTGATGTAATAATTGCAAGGGCAGATGAATCAAATCGTACCTGGCTTTTAAGTACAAAGGCTGTGTTATGGTTAGATAACTGAAGAGCTCATGTATTAGGGTTCAGAGTTGATACAATTAAGTCATGAGGGCTGTAATCTCATCAGTGGAGAAGTCCATCGTAATGGATTTACTGGGTGGTAGCCTAGGCGGGTGGGGTGGGGCTGGAGGTGGGTCCCTGGGGGTGTGGCCTTAGGGACTGTGCCTTTGTCTTTGAATCCCCTTGCTTGCTTGCTCTCTCGCTTCCCGCCTCCATGATGTGAGAGCAGAGCCTTGCTCTCTTCCTCTCTCTGCTTCCCACCACCATGCTCTGAGCTCCGCAGACCCCAGTGTAACATGGACTGAACCTGAAATCTCCAAAAACTGTGAGCAAATAAATTTCCCCTCCTCTAAGTTGTGTGGTCAGTTATTTGGATTACAGCAGTGGGAATGTTGGCTGGATTAGGTTGTTGCTAAAACTCTCAAACAGTGTGGACATCGATGAAATGTGGGGAATTGATTGTGAAAGTTGAGTAGGTTTTCATGTTTGAGACCATAGGGATTATGAGAATATTTTTTAAAGTTGTATCTTCTTTATCCTAGAAAATCAGAAATTACCAGTGAAAATACAACTTTAAAAGGTTAGATGCCCTTTTAAAGCAGTTATAAAAATGAAAATTTTCATACAAATCAAGATGTATATTCCTTTTTCAAGACGAAAGATAAACCACTCATACTGAATTTCCAGCTTATTTGTGTTTTCAAACACTGCTAAAAGGAGTGTTTGAGAAAAGGAATTAAATAATTGACTCAACCCAAGAAACTTTTATTGAGCAGCTATTTTGAGCAGGCGTTGAGTTAAAAGAAGCTATGTCTGTGAACAAGATTTGGATCCCTCTAAGGTGGAGAGCCTGGCCTCACAAAACTCTATGGTAGAAGAACAGGCTGGTCAGCAGACTTAATTCCTGTTTCATTCTTTAGACCATTCGATGGCACACAGCATTACTGGAATGTGTGTTTCTTTATGTTAAGATGTGTGGGACTGGCGTTTTGTAAGCTTGGTTCCCTCTTAAAACACAATTCATTAGAAGAGAAGTAGGGGTGAGAGAGAAAACAGAGGATTACTGTCTTTGGGGGTCTGGGCCAGAACCAGATCTCTTCTGATTTCTTTCTTTTTTTTTTTGAAACAAAGTCTCACTAGGTGTTGAGAGTCCTACTACTTGTTGAGTTTGTCTTTGAACCTGCAATCCTCCTGTCTCAGCCTCCCAAGTACTGAAATTACAAGTGTGTGCCACCACACCTGGCTTAGACCTCTACTGTTTTATGTTCCTCACCATGGCCTGGTAAATATCCTGTTGACTGTCTTCTGAACAAGAAGAGTGCATGTCTGAAATAGTCCCAGCAAAGACAAAGTGGGAATCAGCAAGCTGGGAATGGGGGAGGTGCCAGGTGACTTAGGGGCTCCGTCACCTGGTTAAAGGACATTGACAACACAGCTGGAGCTTGGGGAATGGGGGCAGCCTCCCGTTTCCCTCTCTCCTCTCTCTCTCCACCCATGGGAGTCAATAGTGTTTCTAAGGTGTTCCCAGATATGCAAGTAACAGATGTCCCCACATTCCCAAAGCCATTGTCATCCCTTCCCCACACTCCCAACCCAGGCTGAAGGGAGCCTTGTCTAACTGTGCCATCAACTCACAGATGTCCCTGTCCCCACCACCCGGTGTCAGCGCTGAGTTATTTTCCATTCCCAACTTTCTGGAAAATACCTGCTGGTCATGGTGGTGCACACCTGTGATCCCAATACTTGGGTGGCTGCGACAAGAGGCTCGCAGGTTTAAGGCCAGCCTCAGCAACAAAGTGAGACTCTCAGCAACTTAGCAAGACCCTGTTTCAAAACAAAACAAAAAATAAAATAAAAAGGGGTGGGGGTGTAGCTCAGAGATAGAATGCTCCTGGGTTCAATCCCCAATATCATCCCCCTTACACACACAAACACACACACAAGAAATACCTTCTGTAGTCACAGAAGGGAGGCCACATGCCCCGATTTTCTTTAGAGAGCTCAAAAGCAAACACACCTTGTTAAAAAGGTGTATTTTGAGCCAGGCGTGGTGGCACATGCTTGTAATCCCAGTACTTGGGAGGCTCCGGGTTTGAGGCCAGCCTCAGCTACTTAGTGAGGCCCTCCGAAACTTAGTGAGACCCAGTTTCAAAATAAAGAATAAAAATTAGGGCTGGGAATGTAGCCCGGAGGTAGAATGCCTCTGGGTTCCATCCCCAGTACTGAAAAAAAAAAAGGTGTATTTTGCTGGGCGTGGTGATACATGCTTGTAATCCCAGCACTTAAGAGGCTGAAACAAGAGTATTGCATGTTTGAGTCGAGCCTATTTCAAAACAAAAAATAAAAAGGGGGTGGTGTACTTGGAGATAGAATGCCCCAGGGTCAATCTCTAGTACCAAAAAAAAAAAAAAAAAAGAGTATTTTACCAACTAATTACAAACTAAGCGGGCTTTGGGTTTCCCAACCCCCAGTAATTGTGTTGGAACATATAAAAGCGGCTGTAGCCCCACGTCTCCCTGGAGTCTCTTCCTAAGCCTTGAGGGCCCACCCTCAGGCTTGGACCCTCTCATGCAGCTGGCATCCCTCAGGAGGCTTTGTTGCACACCAGATTACATTTGGGAAAGTTTTCCGCAGTGCTTGGAAAACAGGAAATTGGCATTTCTATGGCTTGTGAATCCAAGTGCAGGTGGAAAATCCCTTCTTTGGATTCTCACAGTACTAGTTACATTTCTACCGCGCCCGATGAAAATAAACTCTGTGGGTGCTTAGAGTTAATGCAGATACAGCCGCTTAACGACTGGCGAACTGCCTCAGGAACACGTCGCTGGGCGATTTCGTTGTGCGAACATCCTGGCGTGCGCTGACACAGACCACGCTGGCTCTGACGTAGGTGATACCATCTTACAGAACCACCGTCTGTCGTTGGCCGAAGGGGTCCTGTGGCACATCGAGATATAGTTTGATACCAACTCCAAACACACCGGTGCCTTATTTGGCCACAAAGTTTCCCCAGAATGAGATAATACAATGACAGTGTTAATATTAGAAACAGATATGAGGAACAAAATTACATTTTGTATTGTCACCTGGCTGGTCCTAGCTAATGGCTTTTGCTTTTTCAGTGGAACTGCCTCATCATTCTCCCTTCTTCCCTCCCTCCCTTTTTCCTCCTCCTCCTCCTCCTCCTCCTCCTCCTCCTCCTTTCTCTCTCTCTCACTTTTGTTCTCTCTTTTATTTATTTATTTATTTATTTATTTATTTATTTATTTATTTATTTATTTATTTATTGTAGTACTGGGGATTGAACCCAGGGGCATTCTACCTCTGAGCTACACCCTAGCCCTATTTTTTATTCTTTACTTTGAAACACTAAGTTGCAGAGGGCCTCACTAAGCAGCTAAGGCTGGCCTCAAACCCGGATCCTCCGGTCTCAGCCTCCCAAATGCTGGGATTACAAGTGTGCGCCACCATGCCCGGCTTCTCTTTTATTTCTTGTACTGGAGATTGAACTCAGGGGCATTCTACCTCTGAGCTACCTCTCCAGCCCTTTATTATTATTATTATTTTTTTTTTTTTTTATTTTGAAACAAGGTCTTGCTAAGTTGCTGAGGGTCTTGCAAAGTTGCTGAGGCTGGCTTTGAACCTGCGATCCTCCTGTCTCAGCTTTCTAGTACTAGGATTACAGGTGTGAGCCACCGTGCCTGGCCTCTTTCCTTTTTAATCACTCCATTCCTTCACTTCATACTTCTGTCCATTCTAAGTGGGTGTCTTCTGGTCTCATTGTTTTCCATCTGTGGATCTCCATTGGCTTCTGTTCCCACTTTTCTTCTCTTAGTAGTTATCTACTTTTCAGCCACTTACGCCTTTTGAAGCGACACTTATTTAAACACTATACCTTCCCAGCTGGGCATGGTGGTGCATGCTTGTAATCCCAGTACTTGGGAGGTTGAGATAAGAGGATCACAGGTTCAAGACCAGCCTCAACAACATTAGAGACCCCCTTGGCACCTTAGCAAGATTCTGTTTCAAAATAAAAAATGCTAGGGGTGTATCGCTTAGTGGTACAGTACCCCTGAGTTCAATCCCTAGTACTACAAAATTAAATAAACAAACAAATATTGCACCTTCTCCTAAGATTCTCTTTGGCCAATTACACTTCAAGCACAAATATGGCTGGAGAAGGTTCTACGTTTTAGTATTGGAGACAAACCAGGTCTTCTTTGAGTTCCCTTCAATTAAAACAGAGCAGAGGGGGCTAGGGGTGCAGCTCAGTGGTAGAGCACTTGATCATCCAGCATGTGGGAGACCCTGGGTGATTCCCAGTACTGCTGAAAAATAAATGGAAAAGAATTTAAGAAAGAAACAAATCAGTACACAAAGCAGAAACCAACCAGGGCCATGCTATTTTTACCTTTGAGCTGAGTTATGCTGAGGTGATTCTCCTCCTCCTCCTCCTCCTCCTCCTCCTCATTATTATTATTATTATTATTATTATTATTATTATTATTGGTGGTACTGGAGATTGAACTCAGGGATATTCTACCTCTGAGATACAACCCCCAACCTCTTTTATTTTTTATTTTGAATAGGGTCTCACTAAATTGCTGAGGCTGGCCTTGAACATGCCATCCTCCTGTCTCAGCTTCTGAAGTACTGAGATTACTTACAGGTGTATGCCATCACACCAGGCTTTGAGGTGATTATTTATTTATTTATTTATTTATTTATTTTTGAGGTACTGGGGATTGAACTCAGAGGCATTTTACCTCCGAGCTACACCCCCAGCCCTATTTTTTATTCTTTATTTTTGAAACAGGGTCTCATTAAGTTGACAAAGGCTTTGCTAAGTAGCTGAGGCTGGCCTCGAATGCAGTTCCTATTGTCTCAGCCTTTCAGGTACTGGGATTAGAAGCATGCACCACGACACCCGGTTTTTTGAGGTGAATATTTTTAAAGGTGTGAAATAAACCTGTGACTATAGTGTGTTTTATTGTCTTAAAAAAAATGTTTCAGTTGAGGTTGAGAAAAGGGAGATTCTTCCTAGAGTTAGTCAATGAAGTGAAAAAGTAGGTGTAACAGGTTAACAATCCTTCTCTTTCATATGGTGTTTCCTTGATTTGTTTTTTAAATTTATATATATATATATATATACATATATATATATATATACATACACACACACACATATATATGTATATATGTATATTTTTGTGGCACTGAGGATTGAATCCAGGGGCTTCTACCTCTGCACTACACTCCCAGTTCGATTTTATTTCTTATTTGGAAACAGGATCTCATTAAGTTGCAGAGGACTTCGCTAAATGGTTGAGGCTGGCTTTGAACCTGCGATCCTCCTGTCTCAGCCTCCCAAGTACTGGAATTATAAGTGTGTGCCACCATGCCCAGCTTGATTCTGTATTGGTACAAAATTGAACACAGGCCTCGGTGGTTAGAAGCCTGGACCACAAGGTCAGATGGAGCTGGCCTGGCCTCCTGGCCTGGCCTCTTTTCGGCTCTGTGACCTCAGCCAATGTTCAGCACTGAAGTTGCAGTTTCCTCATCTATGATGTGACTAATTATTCTCACCTGGTCGGGTTGCTGAGAGAAGTAGAGATAACTGAATGAGATGAGGGCTCTGCTCTGGCAAGGGCGTGGTCACTGTCGGTCACTCATGTTTATAAATGACCATGGGTGCAGTGGTGGCGGAATAGTCTCCAGCTGCCATATCAAGGGAGGCCAGGCCTCCCCTCTCCCTGAGGCGGTTGAGCCACTCAGACAAGTCCACGGGACTGGGAGAGGATGAGAGGGCACTGATGGGGCCTCGCTCAGGGAGTGTGGCTGGAATCCCGGGCACACCAGGGTAACAGGGAGTACACGCAACCCTCAGATAACACAGGCCATCAGCAGGAGCAGAGGGAAATACAACCTGTTACGGTAACACTCAGGGCAGTACATGTTTTTCCAGTCTATTTATATAAAAGCTCCTTACAGCAGCAAGGCAGACTTCTTGATTGTCTTAATTTATTTCTGGGGAAATTTGTGTGTGTGTGTGTGTGTGTGTGTGTGTGTGTGTGTGTGTGTGTGAGGGGTACTTACTGGGGATTGAACCTACGGACATTCTCCCTCCGAGGTACACCCACAGGCCTTTTTTTTTTTCTTGCAGTACTGGGGATTGAACTCAGGGACATTCTACCTCCGAGCTATACCCCCAATCCTATTTTTTATTCTTTATTTTGAAACATGGTCTAAGTTGTGGAGTGCCTCAGTAGGTAGCTGAGGCTGGCAGCGAACCCGGATCCTCTGGTCTCAGCCTCCCAAATGCTGGAATTACAAGCGTGTGCCACCACACCCGGCCCCATAGGCCTTTTTTTTTTTTTTTTTTTTTATTTTGAAACAGGGTCTTACTAGATGCTGAGGGTCTCACCACCTTGCAAGTTATTACGATTATTATTTTTTGGTATTTGGTATTTAAGCCAGGGCTGTTCTACCTCTGAGCGACACCTCCGGTCCTTTTTATTTTTTATTTTGAAGCAGGGTCTCACTAAGTTGCTGAGGCTGGCCTGGAACCTGTGATCCTCCTGTTTCAGCCTTCCAAGTACTAGGATTATTGGTGTGTACCACCATACCCAGCTGGTGCAAGTTATTTAAGCTCTGTAAACATCAGTTTCCTTAGTTATAAGAAGAGGTAATTGTGAGGATCAAATGAAATGATGTTTGTAATACTAGAATGAATGCTAAACTTTTGAAACAAAGAGACCCCCAAAATACAGTGATTTAAGTAAGGGTGTTGCTCACCCGGTCATTGAGGAGCCCGGGCTATTTCCTCCTTGTTGCTCCTCAACCTCCTGGTCCTCTGAATCCGTGTCCACAGCTGGGGTCCAGCCAGGGAAGGGGTCAGAGCCAAAGACCAGGGAAGCAGCTTGTCTCTTCAGCTGGGGAAGACTGAGGAGTTGTGTTTATTTCTGCTTCCATTCCATTCCTACAAGCCCCATCTTACATGGTCACACCTAGCTGCGAAGAAGACTGGGCAAGGTAGTCTTTAACTGGGTGACTGTCTGAGGGAAAAGGGAGGAGGGATTTTTTTAGATGATATTTATTTACTTATTTATTTATGTATGTATGTATGCATTGATTGATTGATTGTACCAGGGATTGAACCCAGGGGCATTCTACCTCCAAGCTAAACCTTCAGCTCTTTTATTTATTTATTTATTTATTTATTTATTTATTTATTTATTTATTTATTTATTTATTTATTTTTGTTTTGAAACAGGGTTTCCCTAGGTTGCTGAAAGTCTTGCTAATTTGCCGAGGCTGGCAGCGAACCTGCGATCTTCCTGTCTCAGCCTCCCAAGTACTAGAATTACGGGTGTGTGCCATCATGTCCAGTTTGTCACTTTCCAACTGATTGGACTCCAGGAGGAATCTCAGATCTGACACAGTGTGACACAGCAGCCTCGCAGCTCAGGAGGGGAACGGGGAGGGCCCGGTCCTCTGCAGCCTACTCCTCTCGTGAGAGTTTCCTTTCAGGGATACTCAGCAATTAGTCTACCCTCCCAATCGCCCCTTTCCCTCTTTTCTTGCAACAAACACGCCAAGCTGCTCTACAAACAAAACCACAATCACAGGCTGACATCAGTCACTGAGTTATTAATTCCCAACTTAACATAAAACAAATGCCTATGTGAAACCGTTAAAGTATTGCGGGAATATTTATTTTGAGTGACTAAACTATACACTTCCTGTTCAGTGTTAAGGAAAATTGGTCTCTATTATTCCAGGGAAATGTCAAAATCACTAAGTACTGTAGCATTTTGACCTGTTGAACAAAGTCTCCACATGTTTCTCATAAAAATATACATCAGAGATGGCTTCAAACCGAATGTCAAACTTAGTTAAAGGTACCAACCTCCTCTGAGTTATTTTGAATATCAAATATAACAATCGAATACACATCAGCATGAGCCATTTTTTGGAGGGGCAGCTTGCACTGATGGGTTTAGCAACTTCGTGCGTGCCGTTCTCAGCAGCAGAAGGCAGACGCCCTCGGCAGTGACCCCTGCCAGCCGCCAGGATGAGCTTTGGAGAACCTCTCTCCACCGATTTTTTAAAAAATGTATATAACCACTTAGAAAACATTAAACAAACAAACAAACAAAAACAAAACTATGTTCTCCATCCTGCTTGACCTGCGTGATGATTATCTGGGTGTACAAATATGTAAAAATATATCAAACTGCACAATTTTCTGTTAGGTTAGTTATAGTAAAATTAAAAATGAGAGCCAGGCGTGGTGGTGCACGCTTGTGATCCCAGCATTTGGGAGGCTGAGAGGAGGATCTGGGTTCACCGCCAGCCTCAGCTACCTAGTGAGGCATTCGGCAACTTAGTGAGACCCTGTTTCAAAATAAAGAATAAAAAATAGGGCTGGGGGTATAGCTCAAAGGTAGAATGCCCCTGAGTTCAATCCCCAGTACTGAAAAAAAAAAAAAAGAGTATGTATTTTCATAAAAATGAGTATTGTATTCATTGAATACAATAAATTATATATATATATATATATATAATTGTTTTAGTTGTTGTTTTGGTGGTACTGAGAACTGAACTGAATCCAGGGATGTTCTATCTTTGAACTATACCTCCTTGCCCTATTTTGTTTTTTTATTTTGAAACAGGGTCTGAGTTACTGAGGGTCTTTGCTAGGTTGCTGAAGCTAGCTTTGAACCTGTGATACTCCTGTCTCAGCCTCCCAAGTATTGGGATTACAGGTGTGGGCCACCATGCCCGGCTATCCAAACAATTTAAAAAGTTCTTCTTGGCCAGGCGTGGTGGCACACGCCTGTAATCCCAGTATTTGGGAGGCTGAGACAGGAGGATCACAGGTTCTTGGCTAGCTTCAGCTACTTAGTGAGGCCCTCTATACTTAGTGAGACCCTGTTTCAAAATAAAGAATAAAAAAATAGGGCTGGAGGTGTATGTTGGAGGCAGAATGTCCCTGGGTTCCATCCCTAGTACTGCAAAAATAAATAAATAATAAATAAATAAATAAATAAATAAATAAATAAATAAATAAATAAATAAAATAGTTCTTCTTAGCCAGGAGTGGTGGCCCATGTTTGGGAGGCAGAGATAGGAGGATTGCAGGTTCTCGGCCAACCTCAGCTACTTAGTGAGTATCTGCTTCAAAAAAGAAAAAAGAAAAAAATAGGGCTGGGGGTGTATCTCAGAGGTAGAATGCCCCTGGGTTCAATCCCCAGTAATGGGAAAAAAAAAAAGTTCTTAAAGGTTGACAAGGGAGATGGGTTTTGAACATTATTTAGTTGTTTAAAAATCTTAGTTCACCTAGGCATGGTCATGCACGACTATAATCTCAGTACATACAGGAGGGTTGCAGGTTCAAGACTAGCATTGGCAAATTAGTGAGATTCTCAGCAACCTAGTGAGACCCTGTTTTAAAACAAAAATAAAAAGAGCTGGGGTTGTAGCTTGGAGGTAGAATGGTCCTGGGTTCAATTCAGAGGACACCCCACCCTACTAGACCTTAAGTGCAGGGTTTTGGGTCTGACTGTTCAGTCTCCTTTTTGGAGGATCCTAAGAAACATCAGGATCTGCTTGGTGAAGGACTGGCATGTCCTACTTACCAGAGTCTGGGGGAAGCATGAAAACAGGGGAGCATAAGTGCTGTTCAGTGTTTTGTGGTTCTCATATTATCTTGTCATACAAATTGTATTTACCTCCAAAAGACACTTTCTTTTGTTGCTTTAAACATCTTCAAAGTCTCAGTGGTACTGAAGGAGGCTAATCTTTAGAACACGGGCATCCTTTTTTTTTTTTTTTTGGTGGTACCAAGGATAATTGAACCCAGGGACATTCTACCTCCAAGCTACACCCCCAGTCCTATTTTTAATTCTTTATTTTGAAATAGGGTCTCACTAAGTTGCAGAGGGCCTCACTAAGTAGCTGAGGCTGATGGTGAACCTGCAATCCTCCTGTCTCAGCCTCCCAAGTACTGAAATTACAAGTGTGCAGCACCACCACTCCCAGCTGCATTTTACTTTTTAATGGTTAAGCTTCAGAGAGTATGATGGCTTTCATGTTTCTAGAGAGATTTTTTTTTCTCTCTTGCGGTAAAAACAACTTTCTTCTCAGTACCATGACCTACTAGACTTAAGTGCAGTGTTTTGGGTCTGACTGTTCAGCCTCCTTTTTGGAGGATCCTAAGAAACATCAGCTGCACCCTCAGCCCTTTTTATTTTTTGTTTCAAAACAGGGTCTTGCTAGGTTGCTGAATCTTGCTACTTGATGAGGCTGTCCTCAAACCTGCAATCCTCCCTTCTCAGCCTCCCAAATACTGGGATGCTAGGCATGTGCCACCACAGTGGCTGTTTCTGAGTTCTTGATAATTATTTGTATGCTTCATGGTGACCCAATGACTGATTTTCTCTAATATCTTTTCCTTTGGAAGTAAATTCAGGTTTGGAGAAAAAAAATGACATAGCATTTAAGTAGGCTGATCCAGAGTAAAAATTGCCTGGGTTCAAATGCCTGGTCTGGGGCTGAGATGTGGCTGTGGTAGAGGGCTTGCCTAGCATACATGAGGCCCTGGGTTCGTTCCTCAGCACTGAAAAAAAAAAAAAGACAAAACCAAACCCCTCAAATCTCCTCCTTCTCTGACTAGTGTATTGCTTTGTGCAAGGAACTATAAGATGAGGCTAATACGTCATGAAGCTGTTTTCAGGGTCAAGAGAATAAATATAGTACTTAAGTTATTAGGACACCATTTGATTAGCCAAAAGTTTAGGTACTATGAATAATTTTCTGCCAACCAATTGGGTCTAACAGTAAATGACCCCCCCCCCCCAAGTGATTTCTTGTGGAACTGTGATGTGCAGATTGTGTTTAGTTTAATACTTCAGGTATTGAAGGGTAGGTTGGGCACTCTAGAAATGGCTAGAGAAGGAAAGGATACATTCTTGTGAAATTCCTTTTATCTCATTCCTAGTCAAGTGCTTAATTACTTCAAAACTTTAGTATGCAATAGAATAAGAACATAAAGACTTTTAAAAATGGTCAGGCTGGGCATATCAATATTTATTGAAATACTGAAAAAAAAATCCATTTTCTTGAGAAATTCCTGGCAAGAACTGACATGACAATGTGTGTTTCACTGATACAGTAAGAAAACGTCAACAAGTAACCGACTTCACATTGCTCTAAACATTGCATGGATTCAAGACCAAGACAGCTGCAGGAGATCTGTAACACAAGTATCCCAACATCACAGGTGTCCATTTACAAACATAGACCAATTTTCATAAAACAAAGCTAAGCCAAAAACTTTTATATTTGAATTGGCTTTTGAATAATAAGTCTAGTAATTGACAGGGCAGTTGGCGAAGTGGATGTCTGGTTGCAAACTGGTGAACGATTAACACCAGAGGAGCATCACGGGCCAGCGCTGGGTGGGCCAATGCAGCTTCTGTCCTTGACCAGCAGTGTGGATGTTCACTCTGTGTTGATCTCTCTCTAACCATGCTCAGGGTGCAATCCACTAGGTTAGCAACATACCGTACTTGACAGTTTTTTAGGTTTTAATATTCAGTGGGGAGTACTGTCTACTTAAAATAACAACACTCATGTTGAATCAATGTATTTTTTTTTGCAATGTTAAAGAACTTATACACAACCATCCTAATCTCATGATCGTTTTCACCCATGTTAGTCTCCCATGAGCCACCAATACCACCACTCATCCCCACAGGTCTTCCAACTAACTTATTTATTTGTGGTACTGGAGATTGAACCTAGGAGAATTTTCTACCCCTGAGCTACACATAGCCCCCAGCCCTATTGCATTTCTTATATTGAAACAGGGTCTCACTAAATTGCAGAGGGCCTCACTAGGTAGTTGAGGCTGGCCATGAACCTGTGATACTCCCAAGTACTGGGATTACAATCATGCACCACCACGTCCGGCTAACCAACTTGGTATTTTAACTCGGGGATTAAGGCCATTTCCGTTCTCTTTAACAGTTTGGATATGAGTTCTGACCAGTGACTTTTTTATTTGAGCCATGAAAGGAACACAGGGGCTGACTGGGCAGGAGTCCATGCCCAGCTTTGCTAGTGTGCACTGTTCGTGTGGATGAGTATTAGAAGTGACTAATAAAAGTAATAAAATAATTCTCTTTGTACACACGGGGGTAATAACTAATATCTTTGGTATACAACTTACAATGCTTGAAAGGAAAAACCAGGTAAAACTCCACCTTGCCACACTTGCTTGAAAACAGAGAAAGCTACGAGTCACATAATTTACAATAGATATTAAATAAACTACAGTAAGAATTATGAAGATTTACAGACATTTAATCAAGTGGATGATTTTAATTCATTAAGACCCTTCTATGTCCCTGAACTATATTCCACTAACTTGAAGACATGCTACAGTAAACACATATATTTGGTTTCTTCAGTCTTGGCTATATCTTATACAAAGGTGAAACTGAGGAACAATAAATTAGCATCATAATTGTCTACAGTTGAAACTATGATATACAATATAAATAAACTATTCAAAAGCCAGAAACATTTCTGAAAAAAAAATTAAGGGACTAGGAGATACTTTATTTATTTTTACAGTTTCTACAAGTGATTGTGCTGCTGATAATCTCAAAAAAAAATTAAAGTCTAAATGAGATTCCCATTTTTGATTTTAGTGTCTCACGACATACAACATACAATAATTAAGTACTGTTACAAATAATTACCAATCATAAAAATAACATTAAAGAAATTACGGCTTCTATTTTGTAATATCACAGTTCCCCCACCCCAGGACCTAAAGAATGTAAACACTATATATTTTCTTTGACTTTAAAGTATTAATACTTTATTTTAAAATGTTGATGCACATCTGCACAGCTACCTTTCAGAATCGCAAAATAAGGCAAGACTTTCATACCTGTGGCATCACGGGCTAATAATACTGATAACATTTTGGGGGCGGGGGAGGAATTTGTTTGCAATTCTTTGTCCTTCAATATTTGTTCTACAGCAGACTTTGGTCTATGACTTAGAAAGGTCAGTATCGCTCTCTTCCTTTCCCTTTGGGGGAAGATTTCAATTACGTTAGTATCTTTCCAGGCTGTAAAGTAAAAATCATCACCTTCATCCCAAGTTTAGGAGATCCTCGATTGTAACTAGAATGGATCAAGTTAACCACTCATCAGCTCACCCTTTCTTTTTATTTTGTTTATCTTGTAACATGGTTCAATTTTTTTTTTTTCAATCACCTTGCACTGTGACTATCTGACATCCCAGCAAAAGATGTTCAATGCTGTCATTTGAAATGAACTACAAAACCTTGACAATTTAAAAAGGATGCATCCTAATGAGATTTTGGGCCAGAAATTCTCATGAAGTCCAACAATGCCAAAGCCACACTTCAGCGACAGTAGTGGAAGAAGACCTAAATCGCTTGAGTTATGGAGCCTTGGCTTTAAAAATGTGTAGCCATTTCCTTTAATATTAATTAACGCTTATATAAGATAGAAGAGGGATACTGCCTGCTATTTTAAAATGACATACACATGACAAAACAAACTTCAGGACATATTTAAAATGGCAAGCTGACATATTTATAGACAGTTCTTATTAGCTGTTTGCAGGTCTAAGACACAGACATTTGGAAGTCATGATTTAGCGGAGCTACTAGTGGGCATGGCTGAGGATGGGTCCTTAGGACAGACCTGGCGATCACCGGGTGGAAGGTGCTGAGCCTTCAGAGAAAGAGGGAAGGGCTGTCGCAGGTGCAGCGGGTTAGCTCTCCAGAGTTCTTCAGCTCTGCTTCACCACGGAGGAGTTCCCAAAACTCCAATCCCCCACCGTATGCGCCTAATTAATAACACAGATTAGTTCCTAAATTTCTTCATAGTGGAAATCAGTTTTAAATATACAATATGTTCTGTCCATTTTTATTCTGACATAGTGTTGGAATCCACCTGTGAGTTCGATCCACTCTACTACATAATGTCTTTCATTGGAATCCTTTGGGGATGTGACGCCTTTGATTCACAGTTTGCAATACAAATACCCTGATACATCATTTATTTGCTATTAAGTATTTTGATTATTATGCCTTTTTAAACTCAGTCTCTTTAAACCAAGTTGTTAAGAGTTGCTTGGAGCAGTTCAGAGAATTTTTTATTTTTTTTACTCTTCCTGTTCTTTCCACTTTCCCTCAATCTCTTTGGGTTCTGAAATGCAGAGCTCCTACGGGATAGTTACTTATACTCTCTTTGCATGCAACATTTCAATGAGAAGGTTATTATAGGGCACGTCCCCATTCAGGTGCTTGTAGTAGAGGTATTCTTCAGCCTGCATACTGATCGCCCGGATTTCAGGTAGTCGAAGAAGCAGCTGTCCAAACTTTTCTGAATGCTGTGGGTAGTTGCACATGGTGTAGTCCAGCAGGGCGGCATTGACTTGTTCCTGGACACCTTCGACCAGCTGAAAGTTCTCGAGGTTTTTGACATCTGCATTTAAAAAAAAAAAAAAACAACAACATTTCAGTGGCATTTTCATTCCTCTTTACTATAGCAGTGTGTTGTTCAGTTAGTGGGTGTATTTTCCTCTTGCCATAAAGCATATTTCATATGCTGCTCAATATTCAGCGGGCCCCATTCACCAAGCTTTCTAGGCAAAGGATCACAAAAAAAGCTTCAGAAGAATGTCTTGTTGAAATTCTGCATAGACCTCAAGTCAATTAGACACCAATGGATTGTGAGCAAGGTCAACTCTCCTCATATCTCACAAAAGAGAGGGTCTAAGGATTCCTCAAGTTGAGGGATCATAATATATTGCCAGCAAATGAGTCCCCAGAGAAAGACCGATCTTAACCCAGTATATTACACAATTCATATAATTCTGTATTAATTTTTCTGACCCAAGGTGAAATCTGTGTCCAGGGCATGATGTAGTTAATTCTAATAAAAAGTGACAGGGTTCTTGTTTCTGTTTGACATTTTCTAAATGATTCTGAAAGCCTTTGACTTGTCTACCCTATGCTAATGAACCATCTGTACACTCCAGTGACTGCCAACAGAATATTCGCTACTTGGAACTCTCTAAAATATATATCTCAGTGACTAATGATCGTTATCAAATGAAAGTCTTGTCCTTTAGGCAGACTACAAGGCAGGACGGTCGATGCCCTTTAACCTGAATGTGGTTTCTAAAGTCTGAAGCTTTTCTTTTTTTCTTCTGGTCCTGGGTCACTTGTATAGAAATGCTGGGCAGGGGCAATTCATTCTTCCTAACTCCTGGTGATCATCCAGTTGTTTTAAGACATCTGCCCTAGAGGTCCTTATAAATACTGAATAAGAGAGAAACACAGAATCAAAAGAGACAGACTGACATACAAATACACACACAGACTATGGGCAAGGGAAAATGGAATGTTGGAATTTCTCTTCTGCGGTTTATTTATGTTAACTACAATGTTGATATCTCGCGTATATAGAAGCCTCTGGAAAAAAAATATACAGATGTGCGTGTCCATTTACACATACCCCCGGGCAGAAAGTAAACAGATGCAGCCACCTCCACCCTTGATTTTTTAATTGGACAAAAATAATAACTCTGAAGGAAAGCACATAATATTAGGAAGAAAAGGTTGAACACACTAAACAAAGTTAAAGGTTACCATGGTAACTTATATCCAATATTTTTAGCACTGTATGCAGTTAATCTTAACTTCTACATGTGTGTATATATCTTATATATATATATGTATCTATACGTGTGTATGTACACACACACACACACACACACACACATATATGAACCCCTTTTGTTATTGTTGAATGGATCTATAATAAGAATGCCTTAGGTTTGCTGTTGAAATGTGTTTAAAACCGTTTCAGTGTTTATGTTTGGGTCAGAACTTCGCAGTCTACATGCTTCTACTCTCTGTCCCCAAGTCTCTGACCCAAATTCAAGACAGTGAGAAATCAGTACTGAAATAGACATGTGGTATGAGAGTTGGATACCTCGTCTATTTCAAAGTGAAACAGTAGATGCCCAAATATTTGACCATCAATGATTTGCACAGACACACACTGTGCTATTAAGAGCTCTTCATCTCCTTGTGTTATTTAAATTGGCAGCTAAGTTGGTGTCCACCTGGTATTTTATACATGTGGCACATTACAGTTAATAAAGCATTTCTACCTGTTTTATGTGAAATATTTTTAGAATGTTTTTAAATTACTTAAAGATATTTATAAATATGGCTATGGATATAGAGTGATGCTTGGTTCAAAATGATACATGCAAACAACCAGAAATACCTTCAATATGTTGTACTTCAGTATGATGGAAAAATCTACATGAGTCTTGTGTTACAATGATTTAAACAGAACTATAAAGCATTTGAAATGGACTATTATTTTATGCTCCAGTGGAAGTTACTCTTACATGCACAAAAAAACAACAATAGTCATAGAGATTAATAGGGAGGATGTAGGAATTTGAACAGCAGAAAATGTAAGATAAATGAATAATGGCCTTTTTAGAAAGTTGTTTTTGAAACTTTGTTTTTCTGATAAATGTATTCTTTGAGAACTAGGTTTAACATTTTGTGATAAATTATGCTACTCTGTTAAGCGGGGGTGGGGGATGGAAACGCTACAAAAAACATCAAGTGAAGGACAGATCATAAGTCCTGGTTTACTCAGATATTATTATTATAGACTGATCACTTAAAGTCTTCAGATTAGTATTCATGAGTAATTTCTTCGAGTACTGATCCAAATTGGCATCTTAACCCCCTCCCAAAGATTAAAAATATGTTCACTTTTTCACCTGGCAGGAAAACATACAGTTTTCCTATACATTGACCAAGTATCTGATTTTTCTCTACAAATTAACAGAGTTTAATTCACATGACCGAATTAATTATCCCACTAGGCTGCTTCAATGAATTTATTAAGAAATATAACAAGACTTACGCTGATAATTGCTCCAGAGACAAGTATCTATTTTGCTTCTACATCTATGCAGGTAGTAATGATCCTAATATTTAAGATTATATGGAAAAAAAAAAAAAAGAAGAGGGGAAAACAGCAAGGAGCAATTTTGATTTACTTGTATTTGCTGAGAAGCAGTTGCAGATCATTGCTCTCCTGTCTGCCTGAGCTGGGCCAGTCTATTTTACTGTCCATTTCTCTCTAAAGACTGTCATCCCCATGCGGTGAGGGTTGTGTATTAGTGCAGGCAGCCCCAGAACTTACACTCATTACAATTTACTTTAGAGGGTTGGGATATTGGCCCAAGATTGATGCATTTGCAATCGCGAAATGGCCTGTTATATTATCTTATAAGATAATCACCTTTCTTTTTCTCATTGAAACCAATTTTCCAAAATTTGATATATACAATAGAACTCTTCCTGAAATAAAAAAAAAAAAATTTAAAGGCAATTGTATTTTTGAGCCAAGGAATCCTCGGTGACTCCTGTTGTGATCCAAGTAATCAAGTCTTCATTTACGTGTTTTGCGAGAAGGATTTTCACTGGCCAGTTTTGCTTAGGGAGGTGTGCCTGCACTCTCATTTGGAGTGGAACCTGTCCCTGGGCTCCTGTGTCTTGAGTCTCTAAGCCTGACAAGCAAACCTGGATTTTCCACTAGAGTGGAAATAGTTCACAGAGTTCTCAAGGACTCGAATGCAATGGAGAAGATACGTGTCAAAATACAGATGATAGCACTTCCCAGGAGACCTGGAATTTTCTTCATGGTTAGTCCCTTGTTAGGAAACTTGAGTATGTTCTAATTCAAACATGATATTATTATTATTATTTTATTTATTTATTTATCTTATGGTACTGGGGATTGAACCCAGGGGCATTCTACCTCTGAGCTACACCCCCCCGTCCTATTTTTATTCTTTATTTTTCTTTGAAACAGTGTCTCACTAAGTTGCAGAGAGCCTCACTAAGTAGCTGAGGCTGGCTGTGGACCCGGATTCTCCGGTCTCAGCCTCCCAAGTACTGGGATTACAAGCACGTGCCACCACGCCTGGCTAAACATGATATTAATTTAAATAGAAATTTAAGCTAGGCATGGTGGTGCACACCTGTAATCCTAGTACTTGGGAGGTTGAGACAGGAGGATCTCAGGTTTGTGGATAGCCTCAGCAATGTAGCCAGGCTCTCAGCAAACTGGTGAGACCCTGTTTCAAAAGCCTTATCCCTATGTAATAAGCAGCAGTTGGCATTATTTGGAAGTCTTAAATCATCTAGAGCAGGAGTCTGTAACACCAGGCATTCACAGATGAATTGACACTAAGTTATACAAGGAAAGAAAATCTGGGGAAATAATTACATGTTCTGGAGTTCTCAGAAATCTATGTTTTTGAGATTTGCTGTTCGGTTGGTTTCTATATTAAATAGCATTACACCCCATCTAGATTTTTGCAACAGACCTCCCAGCTGGAGGAGCAGAGACTGATATGAGACCCAAATTCCCACCAATTCTGTGGCACTTTTATGCTGGGTCTCAAACTCTTCCACATTTGGCACTTCATTGTGCTCCTTTGAAATTTATATAAGCTTCATTTTAATACAATCTAAAAACACTAGTTAATGAACTCTATCATTAGGAATTCTGAGTTGGAAATTGTATGTAAACAGACAGAAGCCTCCCCAACCCTCTCTCTGCAGCCTTTAAATTTTGATGAGTGGCAAGAGCATCTTGTGCCTACCCTCTAAGTATCCATCTCTTATCATCTATTCTACTTTATTCACTCAGGGACTAATTACCCACTTTTGATATGAAGCAGCATTAGGATAAGCTCACAGTGGGGTGCTCCGATTTTTTTCCATCCTTATTGGAAAGTAAACCCTTAGGTCTTCTTGAATACATTACAGCACTGGCTTCTCAGTCGCACACAGTGCTGAGCCCGGGTCTGGAGCTGAGGACTCTGGTCACCGCCGTGGCGGGGCAGCCGGCAAGCCTTCGTGTTCAATGTACTTTCTCAGATATGGGCCCTTTGCTGAGCCAGGGGGCTGAGGCGAGGGGGTAGGAATTGTGTTTGGCTGAGAAGTGTGTGTGTGTGTGTGGGGGATCTTAAGGCTTTTAAAAAACATCGAGGAAGGGGAAAGAGGCACATTTGTTACACCTGGAGAACATTTCTTTTCTTTGAGGCTTTTGGAGGGATGACAGTCTGTGAACTGTCACACAACGTGTCCTTAGAGGCCTTTTCCTTTGATACAGAAGAGGAGAAATGAATTCTCTGTAAAGCATTAATTTTTACACTTAGCCTTAGAGGGCTAAATTTGAATAATTTTGTATAAATAATTTTGTAAGGATGTTGGGCGGTTGGAGAGCAACCTGCTAGTTCTTCTTGTACCAACAAAGTTCACTTAAAAACTAAGTTGGGCTCTTTAGAGGTTGGGGGTGGGAGGGCAGGATTTTTTTTTTTTTTTTTTTTTGCGATACTGGGGATTGAACTCAGGGGCATTCTACCTCCAAGCTATACCCCCAGCCCTATTTTTTATTCTTTATTTTGAAAGTGGGTCTCACTAAGTTGCGGAGTGCCTCACTAGGTAGCTGAGGCTGGCCTCGAACCCGGATCCTCTGGTCTCAGCCTCCCAAATGCTGGGATTACAAATGTGCGCCACCATGCCCAGCTTGGGCAGGATATTTTTGGGGCTGATGTGTAAGAAGAGATTCTATCACTAGCTTCCAGTAAGATTTTAGATTCATCCCCATAAAATGCTTTACATAATATAGACGTGCTGATATATGCTTATTTATCCAAGAGCTATTTTTATCAACCAGAACATACAATTTGATACCCTGATATGAAATTAGTAATAAGAAAAGGCACCCATAATTGGGAGCTATGTACCAAAATATACACATAGAACATACGTGCTCTTCTTCATGGACTTGGAAATAACACACCTTTACAGATGACTGGTGCTTTGTAGTTTACAAAACACTCAAGCATGCTTTATTATGTTATATCCTCATATATAGCGTATTCATCAGTCTGATAGCCCTGAGTCAGATGTTGAAAATACAGGAATGAAAGGAAGTCTCTGTGGGCAGGAGCTCATCTAACGTGGACAGATTAGCAGTGGATGCCTTGGGGTCACACAGAATGAGCACTTAACTCAGGGCTCAAGGGACAAAGAGGAGTCCGGGGAGAGGTGAGATCTGAGAATTGGGAAAGCTGAGCTGAGCAGCCTGTGGACAGAAACACGTCCTGGCCACTTCCTCTGCTCATGGCCCAGTGCAGGACAGAAGGCAGCAGTGCTAGGACGCTGTGGAGCTGCACAGCCTTTTTGGAGACGGGGTGCAGGGGGTTCATCTAGGCAGAGGCCAGAGGGTTTAAGACAGTGCAGGGCAAGCCAAGCCAAGCCAGATAGTCTGGATTTTGTTATAGGAGCAATTCAGAGGCACTGAAAGGTTTCAGGAAAGAAAATGGCCAGCTTTCTGGTTTAGAAGGAAACCGTCTGCTAAAAGTGGGGAACAGAGACTGGTGTGAGCAGGAGGGCAGGGAGGCAGCAGGCCTGGGAAGGAGGCCAGCCAGGAGGCCGCTGCAGGAGTCCAGGTGAGAACCAGGCCACTCTGGGGGCAGGGATGGAGGCAAAGGGCATCGAGGCATTGGTGACCTTGTGTTTAATAGAATGGGAGGAAGGGCCCTCGGGAAGTTACAGGTATCCACTGAGAAAGGCAGGAGGTGATGCGAGGAGTTGAGGCTCAGCCTCACAGAGCTTAGAGCATCCGTGAGTCCTTGGATGGAGATGTGTAGGAAATGGGAGGAAGTGAGGGTCTAGACCTCAGCAGAGAGGGCTGTGGGGATGATCCCCATCATGAGAGGTGGAACTCAGGAAGCAATGAGAATGTGCAGAAGAGAAAAGGCCTATGGGAGGCTAACTTGGAAAGTCTCTCTCTCTCTCTCTCTCTCTCTCTCTCTCTCTCTCTCTCTCTCTCTCTCTGCTAAGGATGGAACCCAGGGGCGTTCTACCTCTGAGCTACATGCCCAGCCCATCCCCCCCCTTTTTTAAATTTTGAAACAGGGTCTTGCTAAGTTGATGAGAGCCTCAACAAGTTCCTGAGGTTGGCCTTGAGCCGGCAATCCGCCAGTCTCAGACTCCCGAGTACTGGGATTACAGGCATGGGCCACCTCATCCAGCAAGGATTCCATCTCAAGAAGGTTTTGCTGGTATGATGAAATTACGACTCAGAGAGATGAAGTGGCTTTTCCAAGACCTCAGTTAGTAAGACCCAGGAAACGAGGAAGGAGCTGATGTATGTATCCCTGCATCAGTTAATATGCTTAAGTCATGTCTCACTCAATCAAATCTTTTTAAGAACCAATTGGGGGCAAGGCATTAGTATTCCCATTTTGCAGAAGAAAAACTGAGACTTAGCAGGGGTTTCAACAGTAGTAAAAATCAGATCTTAAATTTATGACCAGGCCTTGTCTCATCCTAAGACCCTATGTCCTCAGCCACTGGGGCTGGGACCCGAGCTTGCGGGCTCATGACTTTCAACTCTGAGAGCTTTTCTTCCCCTGTGTCACAGCCTGTGAGTCACTGTCACCTGCTGCAGGTGGAGAATGGGATGTGCAGGCTGATCAAATGGCTCTATATGTCTCTCTCTCTCTCTCTCGTACTAGAGATTGAGCCCAGGGTCATTCTACTTCTATACCCCCAGCCCTATTTTAACTTTTATTTTGAAACAGGGTCTCACTAAGTTGTGGAGGGCCTCACTAAGTTGCTGAGGCTGGCCTTGAACCTGAGATCCTCCTGTTTCAGCCTCCTAAGTACTGGGATTACAAATGTGCGCCACAACCTCCGGCTAAATAGCTCATTTTCTAAAGTGTCTGATTTGATTATTTGTGAACGAACAAACTCCAGAGAACTTAAGTGAAATAATATAGTACTGACACAGTAGTATGTACATACCTGGATCTGGGTAATTTTGAAGGAAATTTAACATCTGTCCCCCACTGTGATTGAACCCAGGGGCACAGTGCCACCAAGCTACATTCCTAGCCCTTTTACTATTTTTTCTTTTTCTTTTTCTTTTTTTTAATTTTGAGACAGAGTCTCACTAAATTGCCCAATCTGGCTTCAAACTTGGAATCCTCCTGCTTCAGCTACTAGGATTATAGGCATGCACCACTGGGCCTGGTTGGAATTTTTGCCATCTTGAATGTCAAAGATTATCAACAGTAGTCACGGCTGAGACTGAGGACAATCTAGTGTCAAAGGATGCATTTCTGGGGGTTCTCTGAGCAATGTCCACCCCAGCGCTTTCCATCTGGATTGCATGGGTACCAGGACTAAGAGGGACTCTCCCTCTCCCTCTCTCTACTAGGGATTGGATCTGGGGACATTCTACCTATAAGCTATACCCCCAGCCCTATTTATTTATTTATTTATTTATTTATTTTCGGTACTGGGGATTGAACTCAGGGGCATTCTACCTCTGAGCTACATCCCCAGCCCTATTTTTTATTCTTTATTTTGAAACCGAGTCTCACTAAGTTGCGGAGTGCCTTACTAGGTAGCTGAGTCTGGCCGTGAACCCGAATCCTCTGGTCTCAGCCTCCCGAATGCTGGGATTACAACCGTGCGCCACCATGCCTGGCTTCCTATTTATTTATAAATAATTATTTTTCATATTGGGGGTTGAACTCAGAGGCATTCCACCTCCAAGCTACACCCTCAGCCCTACTTTTTTTTTTTTTTAAACAGGATCTTGCTAGGTCAATGAGAATCGCACTACTTGCTAACACATATCTCGAAGCTGCAATCCTCCTGTCTCAGCCTCCCAAGTACTGAAATTACAGGCATGCACCACCATGCCTGGCTTTTATTATTTTGAAAAGGGTCTTGCTAAGTTGCTGAGGCTGGCCTAGGACAGCTGGGACCCCCCTGTCTCAGGTGCCCATGTAATGGGACTGATTACAGGCATGTAGTATCACTGTACCTGGCCTGAGCCTATTTTTCTTTCTGCAAAAGAGAAGAAATAACTCATTAGGAAGAATGAGGCCTTGACTAGGTGTAAACTAATGTACAGGCACTGTATCCTCACAAAACACTGTTCTTCTTATAACTGCATAGATGGAGTTTGGAGGTTGTGTTTGCTTCCAGTTACATACCTGGAAGGTGGTCTTGCTTAACAGCAATCTCTTTGTTTCCCCACTGAGATATTTCATGGACAAAATGAAATCTGATGGTGTAGTTTTCCAAAACTAATGGAAGGCAGATGCAATACTTGCAAATTATCCATTCTCAGTCAAAAAGACTATTCAAGAAAACATGACCTGCCGGGCGTGGTGGGGCACACTTGTAATCCCAGCATTTGGGAGGCTGAGACTGGAGGATCCGGGTTCGAGGCCAGCCTCAGCTACTTAGTGAGGCCCTCTACAACTTAGTGAGACCCTGTTTCAAAATAAAGAATAAAAAATAGGGCTGGGGGTATAGCTCGGAGGTAGAATGCCCCTGAGTTCAATCCCCAGTACTGCAAACAAAACAAAACAAAACAAAACAAACAAACAAACAAAA
This sequence comes from Graphiurus murinus, assembly GCA_004027655.1. Lineage (NCBI taxonomy): Eukaryota > Metazoa > Chordata > Mammalia > Rodentia > Gliridae > Graphiurus > Graphiurus murinus. The sequence goes on from PVLC010003407.1 coordinate 47,794, forward strand.
CATGACCATAGTTGGGCATGGTGGTGCACACTTGTAATCCCAGTACTTGGGAGCTGACTCGCAGGTTCGAGATCAGCCTCAGCTACTTAGTGAGGGCCTCCGCAACTTAGCGAGACCCTGTTTCAAAATAAAGAATAAAAAAAATAGGGTTGGAGGGTATAGCTTGGAGGTAGAATGCCCCTGGGTTCCCCCAGTACTGCAAAAAAGAAAGAAAGAAAAAACGAAGTTTTCAGTTAAACATTTTTCATTCTATTTTGTTACTTTTAAGCCCAATTTCTACAAGCTATGCATGGTATGTTACATGAAATGCTACTAATGCTGTGCTTACTATAGTGCCCAGAAAAGCCAGGGTTCCAGAAATACTACTGCATAAAGAATGTCACCTAGCTAGGTGTGGCGGCACAAGCCTATAATTCCAGTACTTGGGAGGCTGAGACAGGAGGATTGCAGATCTCAGTGAGGGCAGTCTCAGCAAGTAGTGAGACTCATCAACCTAGCAAGACCCTGTTCCAAATAAAAATTTAAAAATAGGACTGGGGATGTAGCTCAGAGGTATAATGCCCCTGGGTTCAATCCCCGGTGCCACACACACAGTCACCTGCAGAGGTGCCAACAAAATGCACAACCCCAGGAAGCAGCAGAGTTCCTAAAGGGAAGGAATATTTCTCAGCAATTGCATGCCTTGACTTCCAGGCTTACATCTATCTATGGGACTGTGAGTAATGTCATCACTTTGGGCCTAAAGTTTCGTCCTCTGTAAAAACCAAAGGTTAGACTTGTATTTTTTAATTGCCCAGCACCCACCCTAGAACGGAAGTCCTGAATGCAGGGACCACCTGGTTTGCTTTCTAACTCTACTGCTAATACCTGTGCAATGCTCAGCGCTGAGGAGATCTTCAATTAACATGCCAATAAATTTCTCCATTAAACATTCTAAATCAGGATCCTTTCTTTCCCTTACTTAGCCTTTGATATGCGGCTATTCTTCCATATCAAATGCATGGCAGACTCTGTTTCATGTAGGCTTGGTTTATAATAGCAAGCAAAAAGCATAAACTCTATTATGTATTGTGCTTTCTTGGGAAACAGATTCAAGCAGGAATTTTGGCCGGGTGCTTTGAATGCAGTGCCAAACTTGCTTGTTTTTCTGGAAACCGTTGGGCTTTGCTATGTGGAGAACATTTTACTCTACCATGTTCAATGCCTTCTCCATCTTGATGGCCACACCGGAGGCTGCAGATTCTGACTTTGTTGGGTTGTAGATATACAATTGCTCACCACACATCTCTACCCAGGTGCCCAGGGGGCATCTCAAACTCACAGTGACTAAAACGTAGCTCAACCTCTCCAGTGCTCGAAACCTGCACCTTGTCCTGGTTTATGTGTAGCACCCCCACACGCCCATACACCACGATGCCCAATGCCTGTACTGTTGAACTTGCTAATTCGCACTAAGGTCTCATGAATATAAAGCATATACAAATTAAGTTGGCAAAAATGTATTGGGGATTTTCTGTGTATCAGCAATCCCAACCATTAGCTTCTTAAGCAGTTTCCAAATCCAATTTCAAATATAAAACACATCTCCTAAACATGTCTAGAAAAAGTATCATTTAATTCAAAATCATAGGAATTGAGTTAAAAGAATAAAAGGAAAAGCATTCTGTTTGTTAGATGTGTGAGTTTTTTGGTTGCTGGTTTTTTTTTTTTTGGTGGCACTAGGTATTAAACCTAGAGTCCTTCTACCTCTGAGCTACACCCTCAGCCCTTTCTATGTTTTTGTTTTGAAAAAGGGTCTTGCTAGGTCGCTGAGAGTCTCACTACATTGCTGAGGCTGTCCTTGAACCTGAGATCCTCCTCTCTCAGCCCCCCCAAGTACCAGGATTACATACATGTGCCACCATGCCCAGCTTGTTAGATGTTCTAAAGTGGTAATCTGAATATTTCCCAGAAAATCTATTCGTAGGGCTGTGTGCTGTGTTTAGGGACTTCACAAGAACTGACTGAATGCCTTCCCATTTTAAGGTCTACGTACAAAATTGCAGTTTGTTTTCCAGAATTCTCAAGCATAAAAATGAGGAAAGAAGACCACAAGAACGGGATTTTAAGGCCACGAGACAGATCATATGTTGTATTAACGTCTATAAATCAGATGACACTTAAAATTATATTTGCATGCATGGAGAACATAAGAAAAATAAGGTCGCTGACTGTGCATTGATTGAATATTTTGAGGCTGAGAAAGAGAATGTAAAGGGGCATGGGATTTGACATTTTTCTAGTTGTCCCTAAACTCTAAAGTTGTGTGTAAGATATACTCACTAAGTCCAAACATATAAACGATTGAACTAGGTAGCACGCAGCATTTCACACACGAACCTCAGGACTGCAGCTGCCCTGCCTGGTCTTGGAAGCCATTGTCCTTATCCTTTTATAAAGACCATCTGTCCCCACAGAGCCAGGAAGCCTCCATGCTCATCAAAAGCGGCCTCGCTCAGACATAAAGCTCCTCTCTCCTTCCTTGTAATCATGTCCTGGAATGGTTTTGGAGCCCCAAGACTGTATTTGAGTTCCATTCGGAACTTTTGTGGGCTTTGCAAAGTTTTCTTATTTTCTTAGAAATAAGATATGAGGTTCAGTTTGCTCAGGTGGCAAGGGGAGACTATGAATAAACCAACGTTATCATATGAAAGAGAATTAAACAGGCAGATCCAAGTGGGGATATATTAAGCCAAATTTAAGCTCCAGTTGTTGAGTTTAGCCTGTACTAGATGTCTGGTTTGCCTCGGGATAAATTCAGCTTCCCAGCTAATCGAATGAAGAAAACTGCCTCAGGTATGATAAAATTTACAAGAGAGCGCTGTCGAACACTTCTTGTTAAAAATATTAGCTTAAAGGCATTCTTATCGTCTTTGGGATGAAGACTGTATTTGCATTTCATTATTTGATTTCAAACTTTTATGAACTTGGATCAAATATTAGCTTAGCCAATTAAAATATTATTTTGTGGGTGCGTGGCTAAGAGCCCGCGTCGGCTCCACTCTCTCAGGTTGGTTGTGCTCTCAGTGCACCATGGAGCTCCCGAGATCATTGCTAAGATTGCAAACAAAAGTTAACATCTGAGAATGTAACGTACATTTAGCAGACAAGGCGCTGCCCTTGGAATAAACAGTTATACTTGAAACATTTGTCCGCATAATAGTGAGTCTAGAAGACAAAAAGATGAAGTCTTCTAGATATTCCTACCCATATGATCAATACTCCTTCATAATTCAGCATTTTACAGAAATCCTTTCCTTTTAAACTCATGTTAGTCCACAGGCCACAGTGCAGTTTGGATTGCCAGGAGCTGCTTCCCGTTTGTAGGCTTTGTTGCTCTCCAAAGGCTGGTTAGAGCCTGCTGTGGGCTCCCCTGTGGGTCTCAGAAAGAAGCAAAGGAAACCAGCTCCTGCAGAAACGGCACATGAGTGGGGAAGCAGGAGGAGGCCATGGGGAAGAGGAGCTTCCAGGAGGCGAAAAGAACAGCAAAAGTCAATTTTAAATAAGTATCTTTACAAAATAGAAATGCTCAATAAAGGCATTTACCAATTTCTACAAAATAACGAGAATCAGTGCATTTTGTATAACTTGGATCACTCTTGGGCCCCAATGCCAGCAGTTGACTGGGCAGGAAACTTCATAAAATGTTCTCTTGAACTGAGTCAAGATTTGGTAAGATTTAAGTTGGGCATGGTGGTGAAGGCTTGTAATCACAGTATTTGGGAGGCTGAGTAAGGAGGATTTGTAGGTTCAAGGCCAGTCTTAGCAATTTAATGAAGCTGTGTTTCAAAAATAAAATAGGGATGGGGCTGTAGTTCAGAGGTAGAATGTTCTGGGTTCAATCTCTAGTAAAGCGAGAGAGAGAGAGAGAGAGAGAGAGAAGAAAAAAAGAGAAAGAAAGAAGGACTATCTGGCCTCCATTGTCCCCTGTGCTTCCACAATGATCCAAGTTCCCTGGTGATGTGGATGGGGGTGGGGCCCACTTCCTGTGCAGGGGTACACTTCATTACCAATGCAGCACAACAGCCAGAGGACCACTGGCTCCCTGGTCTCACTTCCCGTCTCATTCATATCAACAGAAATTGGAAACCAAGATGTAACATACTTTTGTTTGAAAAAATAGATTTTTTTTTTTTTTTTGCAGTACTGGGGATTGAACTCAGGGGCATTCTACCTCTGAGCTACGCCCCCAGTCTTATTTTTTATTCTTTATTTTGAAACAGGGTCTCACTAAGTTGCGGAGTGCCTCACTAGGTAGCTGAGGCTGGCCGAGAACCCGGATCCTCCAGTCTCAGCCTCCCAAATGCTGGGATTACAAGCGTGCGCCACCACGCCCAGCTTGAAAAAATAGATTTAAAAAGAAGGAAGTACATTATGATCAAGCCAATATAAGAGGTGTAACAGCATAGGTAATTTTGTTTTCCAAGTATTAAGAAATATAGCATATGAGCTGGGTGTGGTGGCGCATACCTGTAATCTCAGTACTTGGGAGGCTGAGACAAGAGGATGGTAGATTTGAGACCAGACTCAGCAATTTAGCAAACACCTCAGCAGCTTAGCAAAATCCTGTCTCAGAGAGAGAGAGAGAGAGAGAGACAGAGAGAGAGAGAGAGAGATACCATTGTGCCACAAAATAAATTATAAATAAATAAAATACAGAATATGGAATAGCACTACAACTTAGTGTTGATATGCTACTCTAGAGATTGTATTTGGGTTTTATCTTTCTTGGCAAGTTTGAAGAGTACTTTTTGTTTCAGATTTTAAATATCCAATTCATGAGAAAAAAAACTTGCCAAGCGTGGTAGTACATGCCTGTAATCCCAGTACCTGGGAGGCTGAGACCTGAGGATCCAAGTTTGCAGCCATCCTCAGCTACTTAGTGAGACCTTGTTTCCAAATAAAAAAATAAAATAGGACTGGGGTATAGCTTGGAAGTAGAATGTCCCTGGGTTCAATCCCTAGTTTCTCCCTGCCCCCCTCAAAAAAAGAAAGAAAAGAAAAAATTGATATGAAACCACCAGCAGAAGTAGAAATACAGGAAATTAAGAGAATTTTTAAGCTAAATATGGTGGCAGATGCCTACAGTACCAGTACTTGGGAGGATAAGACAGGAGGATCTCAGGTTTGAGGACCACCTCAGCAAGTAGTAATACTTTCAGCAACTTAGCAAGACCCTATTTCAAAATAAAAACAAAATAGGTTTGGAGGTGTAGCTCAGAGGTAGAATTCCCTTGGGTTCAATCCCCCCATACCACAAAAAGAGAAAATAAGAGAATTTTTGGTATTTCACTTATTTAAATCCAATTTCTAAAGGACTTTGTAAGGGTATGTTATGAAATGTAGGTTTCTTGTGAGTTACAATTTCTGTGTTTTGAGTTTTTATCAAAGCCTGTTCACACCTATTTTATCTCACTTCCCCCAACAGTTCTGGCAGGTCTGGTATTATCCTTTCAAAGAAAGAGATACTCAATAAATAATTAAAATACCTGAGCTGGGTGTGGTGGCACATGTTTGTAATCCCAGTACTTGGGAGGCTGAGAACTGAGGATCTGAGTTCATGGTGAGCCTCAGCTACTTAGTGAGGCCCTCCACAACTTAATGAGACCCTGTTTCAAAATAAAGAATAAAAAATAAGACTGGGGGTGTAGCTCAGAGGTAGAAAGCTCCTGGGTTCAATCACCAATATGAAAAAAAAAAAAAAAAGAACCTAGTTCTCCTTCCAGTGCTGTGCCTAATCCCTTTTGAAATGTGTCGACTACATGACTTTTTCACTCCACTGCTTTTCCATGACTCCATTCACATGGCCACTGTGTGAATTACATCACATGAGAGAAAGCTCTGGGCTTGATGAGGTAGGCTAGGAAGCGAAAAAAGTTAGGTAGGAAGGATGGTATTGGGAGGATCCAGGAAAATATAGTTTTTAAAATCTGGAGAGTTAAGCTAACTCCACCCCTTGGAAGTTTTTTTTCTTAGGAAGTCCTGCCTCCACCTGAGGCCCAGGCCTATCCATGCCATCTGACCACCTATCGCCCACCTAAATCTGAGGAAGAGGAGGATCCAAACCCTTCCTGTGCCCGCCCTCCTGGGATGAAAGACCAAGTCGGCAAGAGGCGCTCGCCTTTTTTTCTTCGACCCATTCCCCTGATGCTCGCGGTTTTGCCCTCCTGCTCCATGCCTTACCCTCCCTTTTTTTCCTGTTTCCCTTTGAGTTCCTGAATAAAAAACCCTGCCTGTTGTTCCTGACTGGTACATGTTAAAATTCTTTTTATCACGGATACCAAGGACCCACGAGTGGGGTTGCGCGTACCCCATAACAGGCTGAGGTCACTAAAATTACATTTCTTTTCATAAATATACATTCAGCCTTTTGTTGTCAAGTTGAGATTTCTGAATTAGTGAGGTTTGTTGAACTTCCCCATGGTCTAAAGTAATAAGGTGACGGACGCAGTGGTGCATGCTTGTAAACCCAGTACTTGGGGGGCTAAGACAGGAGGATTGCAGGTTCCAGGCTAGCTTCAGCTACTTAGTGAGGCCCTGTATTTAAAAAAAAAAAAAAAAAAAAAAAAAGGAGGGGGGAGGGGAGCTGGGCATGGTGGCCCATGCTTGTAATCCCAGCATTTGGGAGGCTGAGACAGAAGGATCCAGGTTCTTAGCCAGCCTCAGCTACCTAGTGAGGCCTTCCCCAACTTAGTGAGACCCTGTTTCCAAATAAAAAATAAAAAATCGGTCTGGGGGTATAGCTCGGATGTAGAATGCCCCTGAGTTCAATTCCCAGCACTGCAAAAAAAAAAAAAAAAAAAAAAAAAGGGTGGTGGTGGTGCTGAAGATGTATCTCAGAGGTAGAATGGCCCTGGGTTCAATCCTTAGTACAAAAAAGAAAAAAAAAAAAGAAAGTAGTAACACGACTATTAGTAAAATTCTTGCAAATTTAAGCACATAGGAAAACTTTTATTATATACATCAATTCCAAATATCCAAGGTGTTATTAGTTTGTAGAGTTGACATAAAGCCACTCTTTAAGAGCTAGTTGTACTTGTTACTATTGCCTTGTTTCCCCTAGCTGATTAAAATTCTGCTCTCTAAGATCAGAGGTTGAAATGAAAGGGAAAAAAAAAATCATTCAACAAACCGATACTTATTCTGAATTATTTGGCCTGGAAAAGGAAAAGAGAGGGTCTTTAGGGTGGGAAACTAAAGGGGGAAAGAAACTGGTTACTAACAAGATCATTAAGCCAAATACTTATCCAGTTTTTTGGACGTAAATTAATAATTCATTCAATTGCTCATGGATCTGTATTTGTATGTGAAAGACAGAAAATCTATATTACCAATCTGTTTTGTACTTGTGAAACCATGTGACAGAGAAAATAACAGGAAAGATTAGTCTGAGAACTTCAGCAGCTTGTATTCTGCAAGGAAACAGTGTGTGTGTGTGTGTGTGTGTGTGTGTGTGTGTGTGTGTGTGTAATTGTAGATTTCAACAGGACAGCGAAGGTAAAATATCTTTTCTCTGATTGGTTTTCTAAATGCTATGCATAATTCTAAGCCACGTATAGGAAGGAAAGTAAGAATGTATGATCATCCACCCAGGTATCATTAATATAAGCATGGGAAAATATTTGTTCTTACAGTTTTATTATAGCCAACTCTCTTGAGTATTTAGGGAAATTGCTGATACGTGCATTTGCAAAGCACTAATAGAAGTGACTTAAATCTATACACTGCACTTGCCACGGACCCTGAAATCAGGAATCTGCTCTAAGCTTCAGTTTCCTCATTTTAAAAATGTGTTTTAACAGTAATTGCCACAAGGTAGGACAGGGCCTGACTCATCAAATACTTTTAGCTATTTCATTTGCCTGTGATGATGACTTTATGGAACGAGTCATCCTAACAATAGTCCACCCAATAGAAGTAATGTAGTCCACTCAGCATTAGACTAAAGGAAAGCTTGGCCATGTGCGGTGGCCCATGCCTGTGATCCCTGTACTTGGGAGGCTGACACAGGCGGATCACTGGTTCAAAGACGGCCTCAGCAACTTAGTAAGGCTCTCAGCAACCTAGAAGACCCTGTTCCAAAACAAAAAATAAAATTGGGTTGAGGATGTAGCTTGGAGGTAGAATGCCCCTAGGCTCAATCCCTAGTACCACACACACAAAAATAAATAAAGGAAAGCTCAGAAGTGGATTCCCCAGAAAATAATTCTTTAAGGATGCCAGATGCCAAGAATAGCATCAATCCTCAGCTGCTCCAACCCCTTCACTGTGCTTTCCAGGAGGCACAGGTCCTCGGATGCTCCTTCAGGGTGCTTCCTCAGCTCAGAGTGCACAAGACAAACCAGCAAATACTCGCCCCATGAGCCTTGTGTTGGCTCAGCAAATACACTAATGTCAAGGTCAAGGGCAGCCTGAGAACATGCATAGTTCTCCAAATTGCAGTTGCAAGATGAGTAAAGCTGCCATGTTGTGAAGTCACTTTACAATTTGACTTTTTAATTCTCTGTGGATTCGGCAGCTCCAACCTCCACTAACAGAAAACAGTCAAGATAGGGTTTAAAGTTCCAACAGTGAAATGCAACCCCAACATCAAGGCAGGTGACCTGGCAGTTATCAAACTCAGTGAAGTCGTTTCTCTGCAAGGGTCTTCTAAGAGCACTCTGGGGTGCGGTTATTGGTTGACTATTTAAAAAAACAGTAAGCCAGGCATGGTAGTGCATGCTTGTAATCCCAATACTTGAGAGGCTAACAGGTTCGAGAATAGCCTCAGCTACTTAGTGAGGCCCTCCCCAACATAGTGAGACCTTGTTTCAAAATAAAGTAAAAATTAAAAAAAAAAAAAAAAAAAAAAGCCGGGTGTGGTGGCGCATGCTTGTAATCCCAGCATTTGGGAGGCTGAGACCAGAGGATCCAGGTTCTCAGCCAGCCTCAGCTACCTAGTGAGGCACTCCGCAACTTAGTGAGACCCTATTTCAAAATAAAGAATAAAAAATAGGGCTGGGGATGTAGCTCGGAGGTAGAATGCCCCTGAGTTCAATCCCCAGTACCGCAAAAAATATATATGTGTGTGTGTGTGTGTGTGTGTGTGTGTGTGTGTGTGTGTGTGTGTGTGTGTCTGGGGGTGTAGCTCAGAGGTAAAATGCTCATGGGTTCAACCCTCAGTACTATAAATAAATAAATAAATAAACACAAAGGAGCTTCCGTTTACCAACTTTTTTTTTTGTTGTTGTTGTTGTTGTACTGGGGATTGAACTCAGGGGCATTCTACCTCCACGCTATACCCCCAGCCCTATTTTTTATTCTTTATTTTGAAACCGAGTCTCACTAAGTTGCGGAGTGCCTCACTAGGTAGCTGAGGCTGGCCGTGAACCTGGATCCTCCGGTCTCAGCCTCCCGAATGCTGGGATTATAAGCGTGCGCCACCATGCCCGGCCCACTTACCAACTTTTAAAATAAACAGTTATTCAAGGCATTAAACATAGCCTTTAAAAATGATTCTTAAGTCAGGCACATTGGCATACAAGTGTAATCCCAGGACCCAGGAGGCCAACATTGGAGGGTCGCAGGTTCTAGACCAGGCTCAGCAATTTTTTGAAACTCTCAGCAACTTACTGAAAACCTGTTTCAAAATAAACAATAAAACAGGGCTGGAGATGTAACTTGGAGGTAGAATACTCCTGGGTTCAATCCCCAATACAAATAATAATGATAATAATAGTGGTTACTGTGATGCTTAACTGTCTTGCTCCAAGTCTACAGTATAATTAATAAGTGAAAACTGTATTTTTGAGCTTTATTTAAAAGCCAATGAAAATGCCATTCAGATGTTGAAATGTTTAAGAAAAAAGTTCTAAGTCTTAGATGGGATGAGGTAACAGAGCAACTGTTATCTATCCCAACACAGTATCTAAGTAAACAGATTCCTAACCAAAACCAGCTCTCACTTCCCTGATTGAAAAGTCATGGTGGTAGTCGGGCGTGGTGGCGCACACTTGTAATCCCAGCATTCGGGAGGCTGAGACCGGAGGATCCGGGTTCGAGGCCAGCCTCAGCTACCTAGTGAGGCACTCTGCAACTTAGTGAGACTCAGTTTCAAAATAAATAATAAAAAATAGGGCTGGGGATGTAGCTTGGAGGTAGAATGCCCCTGGGTTCAATCCCCAGTACCACATAAAAAAAAAAAAAAAAAAAAAAAAGTCATGGTGGTAAGAATGTAATTTTGAGTCAGGTATGATAGCACATGCCTGTAATCCCAGGGGTTGGGAGGCTGAGACAGGAGGATTGCAAGTTCCAGGTCAGTCTCAGCAACCTTAGGCCCTCTACAACTTAGTGAAACACTATTTAAAAAAGAAAAAAAGGAGAGAAAAGAAAAGAAAAACAAACAAAAAACTTAGGGCTAGAGTCTAGCTCGGAGGTAGAACTTTCCTGGATTCAATCCCCACTAACCACCACCCCCCAAAAAAGCAAAAGTAATTTTGATGAATGGAAGTATACATTATGTAGCAACACCTATCTATCCATTCTCAGTTTATGAGCTGTATTTTTGTTTCTTATTAACTAATACAAATGCCAGCAATGAACATTTCAGTGCCTATTTATGACAGTGCTATCTTATTTAATGCTTAAGAAAACTCAGTAACATCGATAATACTGGTATTATTATTATTACACCCTCTTCGATATTGATTGGTGACAGAACTGCGATTAAAACCCAGGTCCACCAGAACCTAACCTTTCACACTCTGAGCCTTTATCTCTTTCCTACACTTTGTTCCTGGGAGACCAAGTTTTTGGTGGGGGGAAAGTTGAGGGAGATAACTCACGAGGTGCACATCCTCTGCCCGCCAGAAAGTTCCATGGAATCCTGGTCCCGGCGTTGTAAAGATAGATATTCCTGAAGCCCAGCCCACAAAGGGAAACCCTGTGGCAGGCTGGGATGTGCAGAAGCAGTAACGGGTCAGCAAAATGAAGCCTCTTTCTAGGCTCCTAGGAACGCTTCCGGTCACTACAGCGGATGCCAGAACGGGGGATGTGTGGGTGAGGTGCCCGGCCACCCACCTGGGCACCTGATCATCAACCCTCTGCTTTTGATCCTTTGTCCCTCATCATCTGTGATGGGACCCCTTGCAAATATTTGGTTGAAATGCCCAGGATGCCCTTAGTGACCAGTTCATCTACCATTGAGTGGTGGGCAGTCGGGATCTCCAGGGGACGGCTCCCTCTGACTCTTCAGTGTCACTTCTGCAGCCAGTGATGGACACTATCAGCTGGACCAATGCTAGCTACATGGGTCATCTCCTGCTGCAAGGCCTTGACTGCTACTGGGCTACAGACAGAATGGAGAGCATGGCACAGAACTCTCTCCTCCCCAAACCGGCAATTGTGAGCACCTCAACCAGTGAGCGGGAGGTCCAGCCTAGGCTGTAACAAGAGCAATGAGGCGGGCCACGGTGCCCTCCCTTGCAAGCATGCCTAACGGTGTACACAGGTCCACAACATCAGCCTGACGGAGAGCAGGAACATGCACTGACCCCAAGGATGGAAAGATACTGCTGGAAATAATGCCACAGGGTTGAAACGTGTATTTGTAAGACATGTACAATAACCTGATATTATTTTGTTAATTTGCATAAAGATGCACCAATTTAAAATTCAATTGAATCACAAAATAGTATTTATTCTGATACAATTCAGAAGGTCCCCCCCACACACACATGAAGGATTAGGTTTTTTTCTTAATTAGAAAGAAAACTGATACCTTACATGATTAGAGGATGAAATAATTATAGTCACAGTTGCCTTAGCTTTAGTATATGTTTGATTCCCTACTAACCTACCTTTTTATCTTGCTTTAGTTGTTTATTTTTGGTCCTGGGGATTGAACTGAGGGACATACTACCTCTGGGCTGCACCTCTAGTCCTTTTTATTTTAATTTATTTGTAATTTTTCAGTATTGGGGATTGGACATTCTACCTTCCAGCAACACCCTGAGTGCTTTCAAAAAACTTTGTTATTTTAAAACTGGGCCTAACTAAGTTGCTGAGGCTCTCACTAAGTTTCCGAGGCTGACCTCGGCCCTCTGATCCTCCTGTCTCAGCCTTCCAAGTGCTGGAATTACAGGTGTGCACCACTACGCCAAATACATCTATAGCGGATGAATTTGCTCATCCACTATTGCCTCAGTCTTAATATATTCTCAATTTCTGCTTAAAATGCACTCTTTGTATCTATTTTTAAGACCCATTAAACACCTACTCCACGTGTATGCATGACCAGCAACCTCTCTGGCAGGAAGCCATAGGAGAGGATGGCGAATTTGGTGTCATTTTGGATTTCCCCATCAATTTGGCCCTACAGGGCTTGGAACAGCTGGGTCGGAAAGTCCCTACTGTATGTAATATCCTGCTCTGGGTCTTCCTGCCAGTCTAACTGATGCACGGAGGAGGGTGGAGACTCAGGGCAAACATTCCCCTGCACGGCTCAAAAACACCACATTATTTGGTATTAAGGTTTAATATGGCTTGTTCTTTCTTTCTTTCTTTTTCTTTTTTTAATGTGATGCTGGTAATGGAACCCAGGGCCTCAAAGATACTAGCCAAGAACTCTACCACTGAGCTATGACATGCCCAACACTAGGACTTCTTTTTAACTTTGCAAGGAATAAAAAAAAATATGAAAAGGATGAGAAGAACGTATTCTTGCTAAGAGCATCAGCACTACTTAGAAGGAAGCATTGGCTGAGTTCATTGAGAATCTATCATAGTCTACGATCATCCAAAAGGTGTTCATTCTACCTGAATCTCCATTTATTATTAGGATGACCATATCCAAAGAGGGTTTTTGCTGGGCGTGGTGGTGCACGCTTGTAATCCCAGTACTTGGGAGGCTGAGACAGGAGGATCTAGGTTCACGGCCAGCCTCAGCTACTTAGTGAGGTCCTCTGCAACTGAGTGAAACCCTGCTTCAAAATAAAGAATAAAAAATAGGGCTGGTGGTATAGCTCAGAGGTAGAATGCCCCTGGGTTCAATCCCCAGTATTGCAAAAAATAAAAGATAAAATAAAAAACAAAGTAGGTTTTTGGAAAGGTACTTCTAAAGCTGGATGTGGTGGCAGACCCCTGTAATTCCAGTATTTGGGAGACTGATATAGGAGAATCGCAGGTTTGAGACCAGCCTCAGCAATCTAGTGAGACCCAGTCTCAAAAAAAAAAAAAAAAAAAACAAACCCTATAAAACCTCCTTGGGGGTATAGCTCAGAGGTAGAATGCCCCAGGGTTCAATCTCTAGCACCACATACACAAAAAAGTACTTCTAAGCTGGGCATGGTGGTGCATGCCTGTATCCCAGTAGTTGGGAAGATCACAAGTTTGCAGCCAGCCTTAGCATCTTAGTGAGGCCCTGTTTCAAAATAAAGAATAAAAAATAGAGCCGGGGGTGTAGCTCGGAGGTAGAATGCCCCTGGGTTCAAATTCCAGTATGACAAATAATTTGCAAAAGAAATGAATGAAAACAAGAGTATAATTAAGATTGGTATTCTATCCATTATTTTTACAGTTTTAATTGTCAGGAACATTAGAACATGAGAAACTAACTTCATGGAGTCACCACTTGTGGATGAGCTGGGGCAAAGAGGACCTTCCTCCAGGGTCGGGGTCGGGTTTAGAAGGAGAGACAGCCTGGTGTGAGTTTCTCAGCATCCTCTCATGTAGCTAGCACCGGCTAGCTAATCTTTTCACAATCCTTGTAGAGCAAAGGTTTTGGCACATCAAACACCCAGAACTAATTGGCAGTTAATTCTATTCTTAGAATATCAAAGGGAGCTGTAAATGGCTCATATAATTTTTGGTTCCATAAAAACATGGAACAGAGCTGGGCGTGGTGGCGCATACCTGTAATCCCAGTACTTGGGAGGCTGAGACAGGAGGATCATAGGTTGGAGGACAGCCTTAGCTACTTAGTGAGACTCTCAGCAACCTAGTGAAACTCTGTTTCAAAAGACATATAAAATATAGCTGGAAGTGTAGCTCGGAGGTAGGATGTCCCTGGGATCAATTTTCAGTACCATGGGGGCAGGCATGGAAGAAAAACAGAAGTTGAAAAAGCTATGAAAGAAAATGGTATATTTTAAAAGTTCAGTGCTAAAGCTGTGCATGCCCAATACCTAGCAGTCGGAGACAGGAAGATTGCAGGTTCAAGGCCAGCTTCAGCAACTTAGAGAGATTCTCAACAACTTAGCAAGGTCCTGTTTCAAAATTAAAAGACTGGGAGTCCGTGGCTTAGATGAAGAAGGATGGACCTGGACTGTCTTCACAGTACAGGGGAGTCGGGGGGCACTGGTGTTGGTTCAGTGGCACACACCTATAATCCAAGCTACTTGGGAGGCTGAGGCAGGAGGATCACAAGATCTAGGCCAGCCTGGACAGTATAGTAAGACCTTGTCTCAAAGTAACAGAGAGAACAAAAACTACCTGAGTTTAATACTCTCCCCTCCCCACACATAAAGAGTATAATGCTGAATACGCCCCTCCATTCCCCCAAGACAAAACAAACCTAAAGAAATCAAACCATTTGTTTAGATTCATCAATATTTGAAAATGGTACTTTGTGGAGGTTGAAGTGGTCCTTAAGGTTTTACTTTGTTAGGTGTTTAATATTGCTGTGATTATTTCCCAAAAATATTTTTATAGTTCCTTGAGATTTTCATATAAACATAAAAAAAAATCACCCAAGCAAAAGTGTCTGCCTCCTGTCTAAATACATTGGCTCTCAAGACAAAAATAACTGGGGGGTTGGAGTTGGATCATAATAATGAGATATGAAAATCCTTTATGTAAATTATTTACCATCAGAAAGTAATGAAGTAATTACGGAAATCTCCAGACCTGAACACATTCACTGCACGTGTTTTGTGACTGGGAATTCTCTGGGATGTGTGATTTCACATGGTTCAGAATTGGGAGTCTCTTTTTATACGCTGCCCAAATTGATGCTGAAACACTAGATGCCTTCCGAGGCTCCGACCGTCCCCCAGACCACGGCGTGCATGCGCGCTGCTTTTCAGCGGTCTTGATTTACATGCACTAATTGGGTAGCTAATGTGCTCCCAAAGGCAAATAAAGGTATTTGTTGCCTTAAAACCCTACGTCTTTTTCTGTTCCCCAAAATGTGCTTTGAAAGAGAATGAAACTTTGGACGTTATGTCTAGGCTTCCTGAGTTTGAAGACTCTGGCAATGTTACTTTACATTCACCTGGTCCTCAGTGCTTGACTGGGTATTGGGCACATAGCTATTATCCCATTCCCTTGAGCCAGGGTCAATTTCTGCTTATACTCGCTTAGTAAATATTAACCTAGTACTTATGCCCACTGTTCAATGACCTGGAGAAGACAATTACAAAACGCACAACATGAGAATTGCATGTGTTTATGCTCATTTTGGAAATACTGCTTGTCTTTTAAAAATGATTATGCCCAGCCGGGCGTGGTGGCACATGCCTGTAATCCCAGTACTTGGGAGGCTGAGACGGGAGGATCACAGTTTCAAGGCCAGCGAGACCCTATTTCAAAATTTAAATAAATAAATAAATAAATAAATAAATAAATAAATAAATAAATAAATGCCCCTGAGTTCAATCCCTAGGAACGCACACACAGACACAGACACACAAAAAAAATTATTATGCCTCCTATCCATACCCTTTGAGCAGTTTTCCCAGGACTCTATGCTTTTGTTTAAAAGATGGTAGTATTTTTTAAATTCACCATGTTTAAGAATTCCCTCTCTGGGTTGATTTTTCTCATTCAGTCTGGGAAAACGTGGCTGAGCAGGGCTCTGTTCCATTGGAGGGCGCCTCTCAAGTGGGCTCTCCCGTGGTGGGGCTCTTTCCTTGATGTACACAGTAATGAAAGCTCGCTATTGATTTTTCTGTAGCGGCTTGTAACTATTATAGTTGATACATCAATAGAAAAGGAAAGCACAATGTTTCACGGGAGGCAGAAAATCAGAGAATACATGATGCTCTGGCAGTAAATCATAGAATAATCTTAAGAATTGATAGATGGTTCCTGCTATCTGGAAAGCCAGGACTTCCTCTAAAAAAGACTGGCCTACAATTGCCCCATACGTCCCAACAGGCGGGCTGCGCAGTACAGCACTAAAGGCACAAGATCACGCTCCATCATCCACAGAAACCGTTTTCTTTTCCTGCAGCGGGTGAGTGGGGATGTTGCAGCTAGCTGGCTTGCAGTTCGGGGACTATTTCACCCCCTCCTAGAAGTGAGAAGCCAGAGTCTATTTTCTCTAAGGAAAGCTCAGAGAGGGGGTGATTTCTGAGAAGAGCAAACAATAGGGAAGACAGACAAATAAGCAAACAAGTGAACAAACAGCTACCATTCATTCTTAACTTCCCAGGGCTTGGAACTTAGGTATTACTAGTGAGAGTATTCTAGCTACTCGATCATAAAAGGGTAAACTAAGCTGAAGTTTCTAGCTCCTAAAAAAGGGCTCCATGACTCATGGTGGTTCTTTCCTGAGATACAGACAGAGTGGGAAGTGTTAGAGGTTTTAGATAAACCTGCGTTCTCCATTACAAAGTCTTTTTAAAAATCTTAAATGAGGCTGGGTATGGTGATGCACATCTGTAATCTCGTACTTGGGAGGCTGAGGCAGAAGGACTGGAGGTTCCAGGTCAGCCTCAGCAACTTAGCAAGGGTCTTAGTAATTTAGTGAGACCCTGTTTCAAAATTTAAAAAATAAATAGGATGGGGGGGTATAGCTCAGAGATAGAATCCCCCATGGGTTCAGTCCCTTGGCACTGAGACTATAATGCACCAACAAAAGCATTAAAAAAACGGAAATCTCTAGTGAGGCACTCCGCAACTTAGCGAGACCCGGTTTCAAACTATAGAATAAAAAATAGGGCTGGGGGTGTAGCTCGGAGGTAGAATGCCCCTGAGTTCAATCCCCAGTACCGCAAAACAAACAAACAAACAAACAAACAAACAAAAAACCAGAAATCTCTAGTACTGAGGAAAAAAAAAAAACAACCCTATAGCTAAGACCTCTAAACTGCTATGATAATCCTGCAATCACCCCCATCTCCACTGAATATTCTTCCACATTTATATACACAGGGTTAAGCCTAGAACAGTTTCACCTGTGCAGTACTTTTAGTGTTTAAGCCACTTTACAAGCATCTTATAATCAGTCCATTAATTACTGGAGCTCTGAGCATTGTTTGAAGCTCTTCCCCATCCAATGGATTAATTATTTAACAGGGAGTCATATTTTTAAGTGGGGCTGATAATCATCCAGTGTTTTACTGCAGTAGCATAGAGGCATTAAATATAGATGGCACTCACTAGCGTCCAAGACTGCTCCTGTCTTTACACCAGGTTGATCCCATAAAAACAAGCTGGTGATGGTTTACCTATTAACTCCTTGTGCGAGGAGTACGATTTCCTATCTCCTCCACTGAGCGTCCACACGGATCACACAAGAGATTCAGGCTCTAACTATTCAACTTGATTTGGGGTGCCTTTTATGTGTCATTTTGGGGATTGAATGAATTCAAATGGCGAGAAGAAGAAACCGAGGAGGAGGAGGAAAAGGAGGAGGAGGAGGAGAATCATCCAATTGCTTGGCCTGGCTTTGAACATTCATTCCTTCATTCATCCATCCTTCTATCCATCTATCCATTCTATGTTACATGAACACCTACTGTGCCAAGCTTGAGATGATAAGACTTCAGACAAGTGACATAAACCCTGGTACAAATGAATGACCTGGGATGACAACTACTACATGGAGTTAAGTAGAAAATACCATAGGGGAGTCGAGCAGACATCTCCAAAGAGGCAACATGTAGGCGCCCAGTAACGAGTAAGTCCGTGATGTGGAGGTGGTTAAGTCGTTACAGACAGCGACACTTACTGTGTGGTTCATATTATGCTAAGTAGAATTGGGATATAAAGGGGATGCAGGGCGGCTCCTTGTCTATGAGGAGCTCATAACACACATGTTCCTGGCGCGGTGATGTGTGTACAATGCTGACGCATGGCTTCCTGAGTTTGTGCTTCTACCTGGCTGCCAATGGCCTCAGGTCCGACCCCTGACAGCAGCCCGGGTCCTCTACCCATGGGGTGTTCCCTGGTAGAAAGTCCCCTTTGCCTCTAACCTTATTCCCTCCATTGTACATTAGTGTGTGTTGGGGGGAAACAGACAAGGGAAAACATAGCTATTGGCTGCTTCCAAAAACCCACCAATGGCTAACAGACTCACACGAGGGGTCACAATTGGAATTAAAAAGAGGCTTTCAGCTGTAGCATCAATCACGAATGCTGAGCATAGCTTGTCAGTTCTCAGGGCCAGTCAAGGTGGGAAGGACCTTTGCCCACACACCAGTTACTCTCATCCACCCTAACCATTCTTGGTGATGGGCTGGGAAGTACAGCCCCAGGAAGTACAGCAAAGTAGACTTCCTGCAAGTCTACTGTGTGCCAAGAGCTGGGCCAGGAGCTACAGCCAAGACTAGAAAAGGGCCCAGAAGACCCCCTCACATTTCCATATTTTGGAGACCAATTCTCATTTCAGTAGATTATTTATTGAGCCAATGAGATGATTAAAAGAAAGAAAAAAGCCCTGTGCAGTGGCATACACCTATAATCCCAGTACTTAGGAGGTCAACACAGGAGGATTGCAAGTGTGAGGCTAGTCTCTGCAACTTAGCAAGTCCCTGTTTCAAAATAAAAAAGGATGGGCATGTACCTCAGAAGTAAAATGCCTGTGTTCAATCCCCTGTACTGGGGGGGGGGGGGGATGAAAGAACAAAGGAAGGAATCCAGCTGGGCGTGGTGGCACATTGCTTGTAATCCTAGTATCCAGGAGGCTGAGACAAGAAGATTGAAGGTTCGTGGCCAGCCTCAGCAACTTAGTGAGACCCTGCTTCAAAGTAAAAAAATAAAATAGGTCTGGAGATGTGACTAGGAGGTAGTATATCCCTGGGTTTAATCTCCAGTACTGCAAAGCAAAACAAAAACAAAAAAAACCTCACAGGCATATATTATCAAAAAGGATAAATTATGAGCTGGGCGTGGTGGCGCACACTTGTAATCCCAGCATTCGGGAGGCTGAGACCGGAGGATCCGGGTTCGCGGCCAGCCTCAGCTACCTAGTGAGACACTCCACAACTTAGTGAGACTCGGTTTCAAAATAAAGAATAAAAAATAGGGCTGGGAGTATAGCTCGGGGGTAGAATGCCCCTGAGTTCAATCCCCAGTACCGCAAAAAAAAAAAAAAGGGATAAATTATGGAGCAAAAGAGGTAAGTATTAAGTAGATATACATGAAAAAGAACCCATCAGAAATCCTGAAAAATAATTACTTGAAGGAAAAAAATATATCTGATGGAATATGTACTATACTAGATAGAATTGAAGAATTAGAAAGTATAAATACAAAAAGCAGTGAGGTAAAGAGGAAAAACATGAAAAACGGGAGACATAGAAGGCAGATGGAAGGATACTTATACTCAACAGTATTTAGCAGAGTGATTTGTAGAGAAGTTATATATAAAAAGAGAACAATGAAATTGTTAAGTATTCTTTAATTGGATTTGCTCTTTTGGTATAAATCTATGCTTACACACTTTGTAGTCAAAGTACAATCTTTAAAGAATAAAGAGAAGACCTTAACAGCTATCAAAGAGAAAACACTTCCAACAGTCTTCCCTAAATGCTCAGAGAATATGTTGTTGACCTGAAGTTTTATAGCTAACTAAATTATCATCCAAGATGCATCCAAGTGGAAAATCTTGTCATACGTGCACAAACTAGGATGGTTTACCAGGAAACAGACCAAGCTCACCTATTAAAAATTAAAATATAAACTAGCAAATGAATTCTTAGACATTTATCCAAGAAAAAATGAAAACTTACATTCAAACAAAAACTTGTACATAATATTCACAGCAGTTTATGTTTAAGACCCCAAATTAGAAATAACCCAAGTTAAAAGAGGCAAAAACTAAACACTAAGAGGTACATATGAAAGAGCCTATCAGAAATCTTGAAAAAGTGAGTAAACTGTAGCTCCTCCACACTATAGAATACCACACAGTCATATAAAGGAACAAACTATTTACATATTCATGGATGGATCTCAATGGAATATTGCTGAGTATAAAAAGATAATCCTAAAAGGTCACATACTACATAATTGTATTTGTATAACATTCATTAAATACCAAGATTACAGAGATGGAGAACAAATGAGTGATTGCCAAAGGTTAAGAATGGAAGCTGGGAGAGTGTTGGAATAAAGGGACAGCATGAAGAAATCTTGAGGTGGAAAAGTTGCCTATGATTGTGTTGATGTAACATACACCTACACATGTGATTAAACTCCAGGAATCACACACACATGCATGTATACACCCACAAATGAGAGCTGGTCAAGCTGGTGAAATACACAAACTTAACTATATAAGCTCACTGAGCTGTAACAATGTCATTATTCTGGAGGGTATACAGGAATTCCTGTGTGATTTTTCCCCCCCAACATTCTGCAAATCTATAGTGATTCCAAAAGAGATTTTAATTTTAGACTCAATTCAAGAAAAGCAGAGCAAAACACAGCCACGTGCTGTTACACTATCAACTGAACCGTTGAAAATAAAGACATGGGGAAAAATGCCAGTATTAATTTTAAAAATATGGTAACTTTCTTAACTCAAAGTAGATTTTAAGATACAAGAATTAAAGTAAAAAAAAAAAAAAGGGACACAACAACAATAATAATAATCTAAAAGTAGATAAAAGTTGGCATCTGACAAATAGAGACTCTATTAACATACCATATTGACAAAAATGAAAGAAATATCACACTACAAAGAAAGTCTCAATGATACACAGAATTTCCTAATTGTAGTCACAATTTATAATCCAAAAATGAATAATGAAATCCCTATTTGGAAATTTTAAAAAACCACTGATAAATAAATCATGGATTTTAAAAGCACAATAAGGCACAGTAGAGATCAAGAAATATTAGGAGCTGACTATAGGGCCACCAGACAGAGCCGTTCAGGGTGTGGGCCACAGAACTCTGAGGGATGCTCTAACAGAGACCATCATGTGAGTGGCGCCCCCTAGAGTTCTGTGGAGTGGCCTGCATAGTCCCTGCAAAAGCCAAGAAGGTTGTACAAAGTCTCCCCCATCAAAACTTCTACAGATGCAACTATGGCTGTCTCAAGAGGCAACTTTGTAACCCTAATTGCTTTCAGGAAAAAATAACTGAGATGTATGGCAAGAAATGGATTAACAGAATGTTCAACTCAAGAAAGGAGAGGGAGAAAGAACAGAGAGGACAATTTATTGAAACAGAAACAAAGAAAACAGAAGTTGGATATCCAAAATCAAGTCAGTGTCAGTCTCTCTCTCTCTCTCTCTCTTTTTCTGTGGCTAGACAAAATGTTTTGTATTAAGTTGTGAGACTCCAGAATTATCTCCACTAAAGACTGGAGCAAGGCAGGAGTGTCTATTATCATAGCTTCAAGACAACGAAATAAACCAAGAAAAGGAAATTGGAGAAGCAAAAGATAAATCTGTATTTACAGACTGTAATTATTTATATAGAAGGTATAAACTACAGAAAAAAAAAACATTTCAAATAATAAGGAAATTCAGCTGGTTTGTCAGACAGACGTAAGTTCAGCATAAAAATACTCAGTTACATGGATATTAACTGATTAGAAAATGTTATGATGAAAAGTTTGCATTATAACAAAGTATATAAAGTTGCTAGAAAAAAAAAACAATAAAAAACAGATGGCAAACAATATCTTTTTTTCCCTTTTTTCAGTACGGGGGATTGAGCCCAGGGGCATTCTACCTCCGAGCTACACCCACAGTACTATTTTTTATTCTTTATTTTGAAACAGGGTCTCACTAAGTTGTGGAGGACCTCACTAAGTAGCTGAGGCTGGCCACGAACCCGGATCCTCTAGTCTCAGCATCCTAAGTACTGGGATTACAAATGTGTGCCACATGCCTGGCTATATTCTTTATTTTAAAACAGGGTCTCACAAAGTTGCAGAAGGCCTCACTAAGTAGCTGAGGCTGGCCACGAACCCAGATTCTTCGGTCTCAGCCTCCCAAGTACTGGGATTACAAGCGTACGCCACCACACCTGGCTGGCATACAGTATCTTTGTGGAACAAATGGTCTGGTTTTTCTGAAGGACATTAAAGTACTCCTGACTAAGGAGAAGATAAACTGTGTTCATGAATGAGAAGGACTCAATTCTATGGAAAAAGTAACTTTCCCTAAATTAAACTCTAAATGTAACACAGTCCCACTCAAAATCCCAACTTGGTTCTTTGTGAGATGAAAAGTCAAACTTAATATTTATATGAAAAAACAAAAACCTAAGAATAAGACCATCTTGAAATAAAAGGTGAAAGGACTGATCAATCAGATGCCAAGGGTTTTTTTTTTGTTTTGTTTTTTTAAATCAGGAAGCATGTAGGATTTGCTTGAAATAAGCAACAGAATAAAAAAATCCAAAGCCGGGCGTGGTGGCGCATGCTTGTAATCCCAGCATTCGGGAGGCTGAGACCAGAGGATCCGGGTTCGAGGCCAGCCTCAGCTACCTAGTGAGGCACTCCCCAACTTGGTAAGACCCGGTTTCAAAATAAAGAATAAAAAATAGGGCTGGGGGTATAGCTCGGAGGTAGAATGCCCCTGAGTTCAATCCCCAGTACCGCAAAAAAAAAAAAAAAAAAAAAAAAAATCCAAAAAGAGACCCATGCATATACAGATCTTTAGTTTATAAAAGAGGTGGCAATAAAAATAGTGAGAAAGTATTCAGTACTGTTGGGACAAGTGACTGCCTATTAGGAAAAGAAAGTAAAAACTGGATCTCCTCCTCACATCATACGAACAAATTTGGGATATACTAAATAATTAAATATTAAGAGCAAGATTTTAATGTATTTGGGGGAAAAAACTATAGGG
The DNA here is from genome assembly GCA_004027655.1 of Graphiurus murinus. NCBI lineage: Eukaryota > Metazoa > Chordata > Mammalia > Rodentia > Gliridae > Graphiurus > Graphiurus murinus. Next base: position 70,845 of record PVLC010003407.1, read on the forward strand.
GAATGTTTCTTATGACCTTGAAGGTTGAGAGGGATGTCCTAAAGGAGATACGGAAACCAGAAATCACATAGGAAAATATTGATGAATATAGTTACTTCTATGAAAAAAAAAAAAGATAAAATGAAAAGTTATTCCATCCATCCATCCATCCATCCATCCATCCATCCATCCATCCATCCACCCACCCACCCACCCACCGAATAGGGCTCTTCAAACCCATAAGAAAAGGCACATAATTGAAAGGGTCAAAGACATAAACAGATACTTCAGAGAGACAGATAAAAAGATGCTCAGCTGGGCATAGTGGCTTGTACCTGTAATCCTAGTACTTGGGAGGCTGACACAAGGGGATCGTAGGTTTCGAAGCCAGCCTCAGCAACTCAGTGACACTTGCATCAACTTAGCGAGACCTTGTTTCCAAATAGGAAAAAATAAAATAGGGCTAGAGGTGTAGCTTGAAGGTAGAATGCTCCTGGGTTCAATCCCCAGCACCAGGAAAATAAATATAAAGATGCTCAATCTTGCTGGCAATCAGAAATACAAATTAAAACAAAATAAAATTATAACAGCAGCTATTAAATTATAATGTAGATAGTGGTAGAGAGAAATAGGAGCTCTCATTTGCTGTGGTTAGGAACATAATTTGGCAAAACCATTTTGGAAAACAATTTAGAAATTTCTAGAACTGAAAGTGATTGCCCAACAACATATTCCAGAAAGATAGAGAAGGGAGAGAAAAAAATAAAAAAGCACCCCTTTAACTTAATTGTTGGTAATAAATATTCATCGACTGGAGACTAAACCAACAAAGGTGGGTGCATTTTTTAAAGGAAGAGCACAAGTCAATGAAAATGATGATCCAGGCTCTGGATTTCTTAAGGATTCCAGAGCATCATGAATCAGAACAGAAATCTGGAAAACATAACACGAAGCAACAAGGGCAAATTAAGATGTTTTGAAACTCTAAAAGCCTTATTCTATTGTAAGACAAGAATAAGTTTCTGCAGCTACCTCTGTGAGAGAGGAATTGCCTTGAAGTTATAATTAGAAATGATACTGTTACAGTATTCCTGGGCCCCCATCCCTTTTGATATAGGCTGCCCTGGACTGGGGCCAGCACATGTGCTTCTCCCATTTGTGCTGATTGCTGCGGCCAACAACAACATCATTGTGTTTTTTTTTTCTTTCTTTTTTTAATTTTAGAAGGAATTGCTAATTGCTAAAATGCTACCCTGATCTAAGTATCAGGAACGTACCAAGTACTTTGTGATGAATCTTTTTATTTTTATATTTTTAAAAACATAACACAAATTCATGTTTTAATCTCCATTCTTCTTTTAACATCCTGCTGAGTATGAAGCTGGCAGTATTGGGAAACAGAGAATC
>PVLC010003407.1:72330-98015 GCA_004027655.1 Graphiurus murinus
TTTTGTGGTACTGGGGATTGAACTTGGGGGCATTCTACCTCCGAGCTATACCCCCAGCCCTAGTTTTTATTCTTTATTTTGAAACCAGGTCTCACTAAGTTGAGGAGGGCCTCACTAGGTAGCTGAGGCTGGCCTCGAACCCGGATCCTCCGGTCTCAGCCTCCCGAATGCTGGGATTACAAGCGTGCGCCACCACGCCCGGCTTCCTATTTTTTATTCTTTATTTTGAAACCGGGTCTCATTAAGTTGTGGAGGGCCTCACTAGGTAGCTGAGGCTGGCCGAGAACCTGGATCCTCCGGTCTCAGCTGGGATTACAAGCGTGCGCCACCACGCCCAATTTAGGAAGGAAAGTTTTGCAGATGATTGGTGATGACCACACAATAATGATATATGGTTAACTGTATTAAAATGGTCAATTTCATATTGCGTAGATTTTACCACAATGAAAAAAAATTAAAAATGTCTAAATAGATGTTAGTAATACTACTAGAGTAATTATTTTCCCTTAGAATAAATATTACAAAAAAGGATTCTTTCAGGTGTGCTAGCAATGCGTGTGTGTGTGTGTGTGTGTGTGTGTGTGTGTGTGTGTATAACAAAGTATAACAAAGATAGGACTAAATGATAATACGGTTGAAATGTGGTCCTACCCCCCAGGGAATTGGTCAGAATCACCCAGATTTGAGCTTTGAGCCCTGGCACTGTCACACTGACCCTCAACAAAGCTGGAAGAGTCCAAGCAAGAGGGCCTGCAGGAGAGACAGTGTCTTTCAAAGACCAGGGTGCCCTGTCTCTGGCATCCATAGTTGAATTCCAATGTAATAAAATGTAATGTGTATTCTGTCCTTTACTGAGGATCACGTGTACACATCACGATGATGCATTTCTTAGATTTAGTCAAAAAGGACAACCAAGTAATATCTACATCTAATTTAGAAAGTGATGCAAAAAAAAGGTATCTCCATAATTATTGAAATCCACATCTGTGTATCTTTGTTCATTTCCTACATATGGAGTTCAATAACTTCAGCTCAAACTCGAACTCCAGAGGACTGTGTATTTACACTGCAGGTTCTTTTCTAGACTAATGTTCTAGAATTCAGTCTTTCCAGGGCTGAGACCAAATCTGCTGTTCAAAATCTGGGTTAAAAGCCAGGTGTGGTGGCACACTTCTGTAATCCCAGTACAAGAGAGGCCGGGACAGGAGGATGGCAGGTTCCAGGCCAGCCTCAGCAACTGAGCAAGATCTCATTTCCAAATAAAAGATAAAATAGGGCTGGGGATGTAGCTTGGAGGTAGAATGCCTCTGGGTTCAATCTGCAGTACCAAACAAACAAATATCTGGATTAAAGCTAGTACCCTGGGTAAGGTTCCTGGAAGCGACGCCATGCACAAGTTCCCTAACTCTCTTTGCATGCATCTGATGGCTGCCACATTTGTGCAATATGAGTTAAGGAATGCTTCTGACTGATAAAATATGACTGAAGAGAGCATGCATTGATTCAGTAAAAAGAAGGAACAGAAAGGGAGAGAAAGGGTCCAAGCAGTGTGGTAATGGCAGGTGGCATTTTAGACTAGCAGCTAGGAGCACTGTGCTTTATTCGGAACAGTAGAACAGTGTGCCCAGGGTCCTAAGAGCAATTCTGTACCACATTAAGGAGTTTTCTCCTCTCTGGAAAGGCTGTATGTTGCTAGAACCTACACTACCTAATCTACAGTAGTTGCTCAATATATTTTGTGGGGCCTCTTACTTTCATATTTGCTCTGGTTACCTGGATTAAATGGTCCTATTTGGAATTTAACCCTCTTATTGAAACACTGGCAGAATGCACCATTGGACTCATTGGATTTTTATCAATAAATTGGGTGGAAGTTTTCACAAATGATTCAGAGAGGACTCGCTGATTTGCTCAATTCTAGAATAGATCTGAGGTTCTGGAGTGTCCAGGGTTCGCTGATGTGCAGGATTGGGCTGACCAGGTCTGTGCAGTACTAAGACAAGCACTTCAATCTGAGATTTCTTTGGTGTGTATGATAATGGGGATTGAACTCAGGGGCAATTTTATTTTTTTTGGCACAGGGTTTCTCCTGGTTGTTGTGTATATCCTCTAATCTGCAATCCTCCTGTCTCAACTTTCCAAGTACCAGCATTACTGGTGTGCACCACCACACCAAGCTTCATTTTGAGTTTGTTTGTTTATTTGTTTGTGATTGAACCCAGGGGCACTCTACTTCCAAGCTATACTTCCAACCCTATTTTATTTTTTATTTGGAAACAGTGTCTAAGTTACTGAGGCTGGCCTTGAACCTGTGTTCCTCCTGTCTCAGCCTCTCAAGTACAGGGATGACAGGCGTGCGCCGCCACACACGGCTCATTCTGAGATTTTAACAGAGCAACTGGCATGGCTGAAGCATGAGAAACGTCCACCAGAGTGAACGACATTCTCCAACCATCTCCCTGCTGATTGTTTTCAACTTGCTGGACCAATATGTCCCTGAAAAATCACCTCACTAAACAGCAGCAGTTAGCAAAATGACAAGATTAGGATTAACAGCTAAAGTATGATAAATATTTTTAGACATAAGCAACTCAGAAATATGCTTAAATAAATGCTATTTAGGCAATTATACCCTCGTGCCAGCAGATAACGAGTGATGACCACTTCTTCCGTGGCTGTAAATCTGTATTGATTGAGTTCAAATTTAGAACACCAACATGAATTATATCTGGTCATGGCTAAACTGCTTTGCTCACTGAAAGAAAAAACATCTACACAACACCTATTATACTGCATTTAATTAAGACAAGCATCAACTTTATGTGCCATTATTCGCTTCTGCCAAATCTCTACGGTGTAAATATTGAACGGTGGCACCTCCTGAATGCTAATCAATGCTTTCTGAATTTCAAGTGATTACATAAATTTTAGGAAATGCGTATTTGCCAGTCGTGCCCAAGCTGCCCACCCAACATCGAGGCAATGGTATGAAGATATGCGTGGTTCTCTGACAAGTGTCTAGTGTGTGTTTCTCTAAATTAGAATATCACATAAGTACAGGTAAAAGCGGAAGGCTGCATGCTAATTGTAAGGCGAACCCAGGGATAGTTCTTCTGCTTGTCTGTCTGACTCCGTAAGGAACAATTTAAGCAACACACACTGGGAAAGACGTGAGGCGAATTCGTGGCATCGTCAGACGCTGTGGGCCAGGCCCTGGCAGGAGGCGCGTGGCTGAGTGTGTCATCAGATTTAGAGGAAAATGCAAGAAAGCAAACACAGTGCTCAGGAAGGGCAATTATCAGTGCCAGATGCAGTGGCCCACACCTGAAGCCCAGTGCATGGGAGGCTGAGACAGGAGGGTGGCAGGTTCAAGGCCAGCCTTGGCAGCTTAGCAAGACCCTGTCTCAAGATAAAAAATAAATAGGGCTGGAGGTGTAGCTCAGAAGCAGAATCTCTGTGGGTTCAATTCCTAGTCCCCCCCCACTAAAATAAATAAATGGGGGAGGGTGATTCTCACATAATGGGAAAATTAGTGTCTGCTGTTCCAAGATCACCTTTGATCAGATTCCACAAGAATTTTGGTGACACCAAGACTCTCATGCTCCTTTCAGAATGACCTTGATATCGACAGAAACTGTGATGCCTAGATAGAAATTTTTACTTAGTTTCCACCCCTCTGAACCTTCTGCAACACTTTTGGAGCAAGGCAGTCAGCTAAGGAATGAGCACAGGATTCTTCCCTCACTGTCTAGACTCACTTTCTAAAGAGACATGCTCAGTTTTGCCATCCTTGGATTTATAAGTTGAATGCATAGTTCATTTTGTTTCTGGGCACAGAAAACAGAGTTTAATCACTGATCAAAGTTATCTGTTAGAATATTGAAGTCTCTTTTATTAGCAAAGGGAGAATCATTCCTCTGTTAGTTTCTGTTACTTTCCTTAAACACAATAGGGACCCCCTATTGTGGCAGAAAACAACCAACTAAAGAAAACCCCACAAGCCCAATGAGTTGCAGGGTCTCTTCTAGAGAAGTTGGGGGGGTCCTCCTCTTTCTTTCTGTAACCCCTTGCAATCCCTCTCCAAAGCCCTGTCTAAGATACTTCCAGGCCCCGCCCAAAGTGCTAAGGAGAAGAAACAACAGGCCAGGAGTCCAGCCCACACACAGCACTAGCTAGAGCTCACTGCTTGGCAAGGGCAGCATGCTGAGGTCCAGGCCTGGCCCAGCCAGACACCCCTACAACTGGCCCATCACCAGGGGCCCCCACCAAGCTGCTTCCTCCCCTCTTCATGATTGACATGCCAATGTTTCACTGACATTGGGCCTTGGATTAGCAGATGGAATTGCAGTTTAAACCACTAGTTTATACTCAGTACTGCACTATTCGATGTCCTTCCAAGGGGTAGCAAACCACTAAGGGGATGGTAAATAGAGGCTGTGGGCAGTGACATCATTTCTTCATAGGAGATGGCACACCCAGGCTGGGTGGTAGCTTCAGGAGTCTTTCCTATGGAGCAAAAGACAGGGGTCCTTCTTTAAAGGCAAGCAGAAGGGGCTCTGAAGAAAGGGTCACAGCTTTCCAGGCTACGCTATCACAGGAACCTTTTGTATGCCACTTACTGACCAGATGCTTACTATTTCTATGAGTACCTGTTGCCTCTTGTTAAGTGAGATGGGAGATCAGTAGTTGCTCTGTAACTCTTTGCCCATTAAGTCTTCACTTTGCAAATGAAGTGTATAGATGTAGTCCCGACTATGCCCCCTTTCTCCAAAAAATGTTTTTTCTTTCCTTTCTTTTTTTTTAAACAACTCTTGTGTTTTTTTGTTACATTTCTTTCTAACATAAAAGTTAGGAGGAAAAGCATACTTTGCTTCATGAATGCCATAAATACTGGCTCATTTTGATATCTGACACTTCTAATGGCACAATTTCAAATGGGACCTAAAGGCCGATCATCAGTAATTAATTTCGTTTATTATTTTCTTTGGAAAGTAAAAGAACTCTCTTTGTCTCTCTCCATGCTCCGTATAGTAACCTCCTTCATAATGGGAAGATTTATATCCTTATTTTCCAAAAGATGCCAAATCCTCTAATATCTACGCCCCAAATATCCATTTGCTAGCCCCCCTTTCTCCAATTTTTGTATTTATTTATTTATTCTCTCTCTCTCTCTCTCTCTCTCTCTCTCTCTCTCTCTCTCTCTCTCACACACACACACACACACACACACACACACACACACACACACTACTATTTTCGTGTTTTCCATTACAGTATTTTTTAAGCCTAAAAGTTGGGAGGGAAAGCATGAACATAATAAATACTTATTAAAAACCCATATCTGTCAGGTAGTGTACAAGGAGTAGAACACGCACTGTGTTCATGGACCTTAGAGTTTATTAATTTGATAGATAAAAGGCCTCTGCTTCACCAGACAGCCCCCCTTTGTTTAGTGCTAGACTTGACTAGTTTAAAGGAGCCACGACAGACAAGGTGAAAAATGTCCTGCTTCACTTTATAATTTTTTTTCCTCCCAAATTATGGTTTTAAAGATCTTTTGAAATCTTGAGGTCCACTTTGAAACCCTTTCTATTTTTTTATTTTTATTTTCCATACTGAGGAGGTATTCTACCTCTAAGCTATTCCCCCAGCCATATATTTTAATTTATTTATTTTGAAACAGGGTCTTGCTATGTTGCTGAGGGCCTCGCTAAGTTGCTGAGGCCAGACTCAAACCTGCAATTCTCCTGTGTCAGCCTCCCAAGGACTTGGGATTACAGATGTGTGCCACCATGCCCAGCTTGAAACTCTAACTTGCCAATCAAGTCACACAAATAACTGATTTTTTCTGGGAAATTGCAGTAATTTCTTGAATGCCTTTTGTATTTAAGATAATGTGCTGCTTAAGTCCTTCAGGATAAAGGGGGTGTGGTCTGAAACCCCAGAGCGCCTGAGCTGGAGGTGGGTATGAAACAGCCTCTTGGGACCGCATGGTGCTGACAGTGTGCCCTCTGCACTTGGGTGATTCTCAACAGATGGGCTCAGACGGCAGTCAGGTGAGCTCTTGCAACAGGGAAGAATAATCCCTCTTTTGCTGGGACCAGGTGGGTCATTCCCTGAGACAACCACAACCCGTCTTCCCTGGAGCATCAACTTCAATGCAGAGGAATCTGACTTGGGTCATACATATGGTATCATCAAACACCACAACCACATTTTGGAAATTTGGTATGAAGCAAAGAGTTCATTCATCGCGGTAATGATGAACAAACACCTGATGTTCTCTCTGCACATGATTTGAAATGGGATCTGTGAACGCAGAGGAGGAATTGTACAACGTGCCTCAGCTGCTGCTACTTAGCAAGGGCTTGAAGCCTCTGGCCTTGCATTTGCCTGTAGCAGAAATGCATGTAACACCTGGCTTCAGCCACTAAGGTTCTTCCTGATCTTTCTCGAAGTTAGTTTTCCCAAAGAGTTTATAAATAAACATTCCCTCTCATGAACTGAGAGAATGCAAACTGGTAGCAGAAATCATTTAATTATGAGACATTTACTAGAGCTCTTTTGGAAAAACAAATCTCAGAAAACTAGCCTGCACTTGAGATATGACTTTTGGCTAAGCTAACCTCCTGTTTATGTATCCCAATTACTTTGGTCAAGACTATTTTATTTGTGTGTGTCTATGTTACTGGGTTTTGAACTCAGGGGCATTCTACTCCTGAGCTATACCCCCAGCCCCATTTTATTTTGAAATAGAGTCTCACTAGGATGTCCTCAAACCTTCAATCCTCCTGTCTCAGTCTTCCAAGTATTGGGATTATAGGCGTTTGCCACCATGCCCAGCTGGTAGAGACATTTTTTTACTTTAAGTCTATTTATTCATAGATTTTTTTTTTCTTTTCTTTCCTTTTTTTTTTTTTTGTGTGGTACTAGGGATCGAATCGGGGAATTCTACCTCTGAGCTACACCACCAGCCCTATTTTTTATTCTTTATTTTGAAACAGGGTCTCACTAAGTTGCGGAATGCCTCACTAGGTACCTGAGGCTGGCCACGAACCTGGATCCTCCAGTCTCAGCCTCCCAAATGCTGGGATTACAAGCGTGCGCCACCATGCCCGGCTTATTCATATATTTTATATCGTTAAATATTTTCAGGTCCCTCCTGTGTACCAAGCACTGTGCTGGAAACTTGGCATACAAGCAAAACATAAAGAACAATGTCTAACCTGAGTGGGGCCTCAATTAAGAGCACTGAATGATACTAAACGAAAGCATGTGTAAAGCAGAAAAGCCCTTTCAGTGGATTTAGCAGTCTCAACTTAATGTGACTTCAAGCCAATATTAGCTGGTTTTTCAGCATGGGGAAATCCCCTGACAGAGAAGGTCAGTCTCTATAATTCATCTAAATATAAGAAGTGCTTTCAGAAGGATGGCAGAGAAGAGAATAATTTATAACAAATCAAGGATAGTTACTAGGGAAAAGGGATATAATATGCTTCTAGTTCTTTCATTTGCAGTGTGAGATACTACAGCAGAAGCTCTGCAATGTCCAACCACTGTGTGTCCAGGCTGGGGCACATCCCAGTTGGCACATTTGGCTTGCTTGTTGCTCTGAGGACTTAAGCCAGATTACTACTCCTGATAACATTATTCAGGATGCTACAGGTAAAAAACAAAAAACCAAGTGAATGCTTTTCCTTCTGCTTGCTTGCTTGCTTATTTATTTATTTATTTACTTATTTATTGGTGGGACTGGGGATGGAACCCAGGGGCATTCTACCTCCAAGCTCCACCATCAGGCCTATTTTATTTTTTGAAATAGAGTCTCACTACATTGATGAGAATCTCACTACTTGCTGATGTTGTCCTCAAACCTGTGATCCTCCTGTCTTAGCCTCCCAAGTACTGGGAAAACAGGCACACACTACCACATCTGGCTTAGACTGCTCCTTTACAACTCTGTTATGTTGCAACCTGTAACTAGTTTCTACCCCTCATCTCTTTCCCAACCCCATGGAGTGTTAAAGCCACCTCTTTTCATATTGCTACTAGAAAGGCAAGTCCAAGCAAGCTATCTACCTTGCCACTGTATTGAGAGCCCTGCTCTGTTTTGAAAGAAAGGAATGGTACCCACTTCCAGTGAGTCCCCTGGGTCTAGCTCAGTGCTTGACACAGAGTAAGTGCTCTGTGAGTGTTTGTTGAATGCCTCTACGACCTGCCCTTCTGTGGCCAGGCTCCTGCTACTTCTGCCCAGCATTTGTTGTTGCCCTCAGACCACATTCATCTACTAACTGCTCCCCGAATCCAACTCCCCCTCCCCCAGTACTAGGGATTAAGCACATGGCCTTACACAATTGTCCCATTGCTGAACTACATCTCCAGGACTTTCTTTACTTAAAAAAATAATAATAATTGCTAGTTGTGGTGGCACACACCTGTAATCCCAGTACCTGGGAGATGGACACAGAAAGGTGGCAGGTTTGAGGCCAACTTTAGCTACTTAGCAAGACTCTCAGCAACCTAGAGAGGTCCTTTCCAAATAAAAACTAAAAAGGCCTGGTGGTGTAGCTCCAAGATTGAATACCTTGAGTTCGGTTCCCAGAAACACAACACACACACACACACACACACACACACACACACACACACACACACAATTTTTGAGACAGGATTTCACTAAGTTCCCTAGGCTGAACTTGAACTTGTGATCCTCCTGCCTCAGCCCCCCAAGTAGGTGGCTTAGCATCATGCCTGCTCCCCCAATTCATCAATTGCTCTCTCGCCTCCAAACATTTTCACTGCTGTCCTTTCGTTAGAAAGCCGCACCCGCTGAGGACCACATCCTCCCTTCTCCACCAAATCTCTCTGGTAAAGGCTGTTTCATCTCTCCCATGAGAACACCCCTGCAGCCCTCTCCCAACACAGCCCCCAGCCTGCAACCATCCAGACAATCATTTTTGTTCAGATTGAAAGAATTTCAGGCTGCGTGGGGATGAGAACAGGACGGGTTTCGCACTCAAGGCTCAAGACTCAAGACTCATGAGAGTTGGGGACATCAGTTATCTGGCTTAGGACTTGAGCTGGGCTTTTAAGGTTGGTCCTGCATGATTTCATTCTCCAAGAGAGGTATGACAGGAGTTTGGTGGCAAGCCTGGAAATCTAAAGGCAGATGATTCATTTAATTCCATAGAGTTGAAAATTAAAAAAAAAAAAAAAATCGATTATCCATTGTTACTATGAGGAAAAACATTTTCCACATGTAAACTGGAAACCACCTGAATTTTACAGCTAGTTAAATTTTTCCTCCTTTAGAAATGAATTCTTAGCCGGGCGTGGTGGCTCACACTTGTAACCCCAGTACTTGGGAGGATGAGACAGTAGGATTGAGGGTTGGTGGCCAGCCTCAACAACTTGTGAGGCCTTCTGCAACTTAGTGAGACCTTATTTCAAAATAAAGAATAAGAAATTGGGCTGAGGGTGTAGAGATAGAATGCCACTGGGTTCAATCCCCAGCCACACACACACACACACACACACAAGAAATCTTGGCCCCAAACCTACCTCATTCTGAAAGCCATGCTTTCTTTCCTATCTTCCTTAAGCAAAAACTACAAAGCATTTTTTTGTTTTTGCTTTTGGGTTTGTTTGTTTGTTTGTTGGGTACTGGGGATTGAAGTTAGTAGCATTCTACCTCCAAGCTATATGCCCAGCCATTTTATTTTTTATTTAGAAACAGTCTCACTAGGTGGTTGAGAGTCTCACTGAGTTGCTAAAGTTGTCCTGAACCTGTGATCCTCCTGTCTCGGCCTCCCCAGTACTGAGATTACAGGCATGTGTCACGGCACCTGGGTTAGAGGCTAGCCGTGTTCACTGATGCATCGGGCTCGCTGAAACAGCATGCTCATTAAACCAGAGAGGATGTGACTGTGACGGAGGTTCTGGTCAATACAGTTGTTCAGGAAGATAATCTGGAAGGTTCAAAGGTTGAAAGCTTTTCAGATCCACTCCCCGGCCCCCTCCCCGCCTCACTGCATTGGCATAGCATATAATAATCTTGAAAAATGAGGAAGGCAAGATAAAAGTGATGAAAACTCAGGATGACGCATGGCGAATGTGTACAGCTTCAAATGTAACACAGTGCCTCGACTAATTTAAAATACCATTGAAGTGAGATGGGGCGCTCTAAATATTTTATCACTGAGAGGCCGTAAGAGTTCTTATACATATATTACCACGTTTTACGTTTAATTACTGATCAAATGTACTGGTTGAAAAGACTGAGATCTTGTCATAAGCCAGAAAAATTTGGGAGGTTACAGCAGGCAGGCCTGTGCTGTCTTACTCTCGACTCTCTAAGCACTACTCTTGGGTCACAGATGCAGCCTTAGTTGCTTGGAACTCTCCTGTTTATTGTGGTTAGTACAGGATCCAGTTGAGGCATTATAAACCTTTGAACACTACATCTATAAAATTCAGTTGTCTTTTTAAATTTTCAGTAACAGTTCCTTTTGCTCTATTTATCGCACTTTCCTGAATAGGAAAACACTCTTTGTATTTGAAAGGTTGACTACATGTGAAAAATTAACTCTGGTCCCATTACCTCAAACTATTCCTTTATTAGCAACAGTTGTGCGATGCTGTCAAGAGGAATTTTAAGACAAAAGCACCCAATTTGGAGAGCAGACACATCTGTTTTACTTTGGAGTTTGTGTTATTGTTTTATTTTTGGGGATATGAATTCACAACTATCTTATAACTGAAGACTAAAGAAAAAACATATGTTGGTAAATCTGATTTCTGCATTTTTTTTTCCCCCTTTCATTCAAGGGAAGTTGCCTCCCTCAGCTGTCTGCCAGTGAGGAATAAATGCACTTGGCAAAAAGTTTATTTAAGTTGGCTTTATTAAGCCAACAAAATACAGAAATCAAGTAAGGGACAGGCAGAAAAATCTGTTCCTTTGAAGTCAATAAAAATCCATCTCCTTAATCCTTTTTTTATTCCAAGCAGTGGTGATTTTTCTCAACTGGCTCACTGAGAACCTTGATTTAGCTAATCTGTCTTGCTTAGTTATCTTTCTTCTCCAAAGCTTTCCTAAAGAAGCATCTTTCCCCTTGACAACTATCATCCTTTATTCTTGCGTCGTGGTGCATCTGGTTATAAACATGCTCTAGTTAATCCTGGTAGAAATTTTAAAAACAGGCACCTAATTACTACCCAAGTTTTGTTAGAATAAAAGTAGCAAGTACCAGCAGCTGAAACAAAGAATGGTCAATGGTAGAAAGATGGCTAAAATTTGATATCATACATCTTTTTCTATCTCTATTTATTATTATTTATTTGACTTATTTATTTATTTTTGTGGTACTAGGAATTGAAACCAGTGGCATTCTACCTCAGCCTTGTTTATGGGTGTTTTTTTTTTTTGTGTGTGTGTGTGTGTTACTGGAGATTGAATGCAGAGGCATTCTACTTTTGAGCTACGTCCCCAGCCCGATTTTATTTCTTATTTGGAAGCAGGATCTCGCTAGGTTGATGAGAGTCTCACTACTTGCTGAGACTGTCCTCAAACCTGCGATCGCCTGTTTCAGCCTCCCAAGTACAGGGATTACAGGCGTGTGACACCACACATGGCTCCTGATGATGTTTTTGAAACAGGGTCTCGCTTGGTTGCTGAAGAATCTCATTGTGTTGCTAAGACTGTCCTCAAACCTGTGATCCTCCTGTCTTAGCCTCCCAAATACCAGAGTCACAGGCCTGTGCCACCATGCCCAGCTTACTATACGTCCTTTCTATGCTATTTCCATTAAGCCTTTATTTGACTGTTGCTTATTTGTCCATTATGGAAGAAACCCTAGGAATCAGATTGAATAAATCCATTTTCACACCCCAACTTATCAGATAATGGCTAAGAACCATGTAGAACTATCTATATAGAGACATATTCATTATTTCATGATTTATAAGGAAAGACATTACCTTAGGGGATGAAAACATACATTGACTTAAAGAAGCCCAATACATGGCATCATTTAGCAAGGCATGGTTGTACTTAGTATGAGGAAAGCATTTCTTACCCAAACTGAACAGCACCAAGAATTTCAGACACACAAATTCTCGGTAATCAAACTGTAGGGAACGAAGTTTGGCTACCAGTTCTTGTGCGTGGCTCATGAGGTTGCTTAGAGTGGCCCCAGCTTGCGACGCGATTATGGAATAGTCCACCTGAAACACAGAATCCAAAATACATGCTTCACTTGAGGTTGTGAAGAATCGTGGCCATGCAGATTTGTAACTGAGGGGCCTTTTCCCTTTTGAAGTAGCTCAAGACACATTCTGTCATCATAAAATAGATGACAATTATTCTATTAAATCTAATCCCATTAATGATCTCTGCTGTTTTGGGCTATGAAATTACATTGTCACATTAAAGACACATATTTTTAACTTTCAAGAGTAAGTCGAAGCCCGGCGTAGTGGCACACGCTTGTAATCCCAGCATTTGGGAGGCTGAGACCGGAGGATCCGGGTTCTCGGCCAGCCTCAGCTACCTAGTGAGGCCCTCTGCAACTTAGTGAGACCCTGTTTCAAAATAAAGAATAAAAAATAGCTTGGAGGTAGAATGCCCCTGAGTTCAATCCCCAGTACCGAAAAAAAAAAAAAAGAGTAAATTGAAAGAAAAAACAAACTGTTCATAAACAATGAGCCCCAGGGCAGCATTTAACTAGAACAGGAGGAAAAGGCTGAAATACATTTACATTGGTATTATGAGACTAAGTGTTAACAAAATCATGGCTCAAGATTATATGTGAATGGGTGACAGAAGAATCACATGTAAAGTATTCTTTAGCATGCTGCTCTGCTAAAAACTAGGAAACAAAACTACTACATTAGATTCTGTCTAATTAATACATGTCTCTCTAAAGACAGCAGTGAGCTGGCCCTGGTGGCACAGGCCTATAATCCCACTATCCACTACATGGGAGACTGAGACAGGAAGATCACGGGTTCAAGGCCAGCCCCAGCAACTTAAGTGAGACTCCCAGCAACTTAGACTCCATTTCAAATATGAAAAATCATAATAATAATAACCAAAATAGGGCTGGAGGTATAACAGCCCAGAGATAGAAAACCTCTGGGTTCAACCTCCTCTACCACAAAAAGAAAGATGAAGCCAGGTGTGGTAGCACATGCTTGTAATCCCAGTACTTGGGAAGCTAAGACAGGAGGATCCTAGGTTTGCAGCCAGCCTCAGCAACTTGTGAGGCCCTCTGCAACTTAGTGAGACCCTGTTTCGAAATAAAGAATAAAAAAAATTGGATTGGGGATGGAACTCAGAGGTAGAATGCCCTTGGGTTCAATACCCAGTACCACCAAAAAAAATAAAGAAAGAAAGGAAAAAAAAAAAAAAAAAAAAAGGAGGCAGGCAGGCAGGCGAGCTTGATCTTATTGTAAGAAAAATAAGTCCTTGGTCTGAAAAACAAAAACAAAAGGTATATTTTCCTTTTAACTGGGGGTGGAGGGATATATAAAAAAAGTATCAAGAGGCACCAATCTTACGATTATGCATGGGGACATAAGAAGCTCAATTTATAAAACTAAGTTAAGATGTTGGGATGCCGTCAGTGTGGTACAGGTTTCCCTGCTTCGTATACAGCATAATGGGAAAGCCCAGTTGGTACCCGATGCTCTCCATCTTTGCTCCACTCAAGGGCTCTCAGGCATCCAGATACTCTTTTAGGTGCATTTAATATTTGCAGCAGCAGCAAATTTGTCTGGGAGGCAAGTCCTCATCTGCCACTCACCCAGAGCCGACTGTATTAAATTTTTATATTTATTGACATTTCATTACCATAATTGACTGCGCTTGCTTCTCCAGGAGAAGGCACAGGGCTGCCTCCTAAGCAGGAGAACTAGTCCCCCGAGGAGAATTTGCAATTAAAAACAAGGCAGAATGGATTTTTTTTTTTATTGTGTAAATATGATGAGTTGAATTTTCAGCTTTAACTAGAGAATACGGGGTGTATAGAAATCTTTTCCGAGAGTGAGAAAAATTATGAGCCAGTGGAAAGACGACCCCCAAAGGTGTCAATCAGTTTATGGAGAGTCAACTGTGCATGAAAAAGCCACAGTTAAGGTCTGTTCTAGGAACTCTCCCGCATCAAGGACCTCGCTGTCCTGCTCTATCCATGCTGGGGCTGGCGTCTGCCCACAAAATTTAAACATCGAGCATTCTAAGAACTCCTTCCGATTTCCTTTCAGAATGTGTGCAAGAAAGGGTCAGGACACAGGCAACCGAAACCCTAGACTGGAAGACAGGGCAAGCTGCGCAACTTGCTGAATACAGTGGGGACTCCTGCCTGGCAGTCTAAGCCACAAACATCTACCGTTCTCTTCTGGGAGGATTTTCAACTTCAAGGAATTGTTACTGAAAAGTGAGACCTGAGCTCTAAATTATTTACAAACTGCCTAATAGCCTTGTTATTTTAGGCAGTAATACTGATTGAGGATCACTAATCCAAAAATCTGAAACTTTTTTTTTTTTTTGCGGTACTAGGGATTGAACTCAGGGGCGTTCTACCTCCGAGCTATACCCCCAGCCCTATTTTTTATTTTGAAACCAGGTCTCACTAAGTTCCGGAGTGCCTCACTAGGTAGCTGAGGCTGGCCGCGAACCCGGATCCTCTGGTCTCAGCCTCCCGAATGCTGGGATTACAAGCGTGCGCCACCATGCCCGGCTCAAAAATCTGAAACTTGAAATGCTCCAAACTCCAAAACCTTTTGAGTGTCAACATGACACCAAGTGGAAGATCCCACCATCTGACATCATGCTCTGTGCTACAGTCAAGACACAGGCTCCCTAAAAATATAGTAGAAAAATCACCTTCAGGCTGGGTGTGGAGGCCCAAGCTTGCAATCTCAGTACTTGGGAAGCTGAGACTGGAGTATCTGGGTTCATGGCCAGCCTCAGCAAATTAGTGAGGCCCTCTGCAACTTAGTGAGACCCTGTTTCAAAATGAAAAATAAGCCGGAAATGGTGGCACATGTTTGTAATCCCAGTACTTGGGAGGCTGAGACAGGAGGATCAGGGTTCGTGGCCAAGTCTCAGCTACTTAGTGAGGCCCTCTGCAACTTAGACCCTGTTTCCAAATAAAGAATAAAAAATAGGGCTGGGGGTGTAGTTCGGAGGTAGAATGCCCCTGAGTTCAATCCCCAGTACCGCAAAAAAAAAAAAAAAGGAAAGGAAAAAAAAAGGGCTCAGACATTTGGAAGGGCTGGGGGTGTATATCAGAAGAAGAATGCCTCTGGGTTCAATCCCCAGTTCCCCCGTCCAAAAACGTCATTTAAAAAAAATACTTAATGCTTTGCATGGTGGTGCAATCCTATATTCTCAGCTACTTGAGAGGCCGAGGCAGGAGGATCACAAGTTCAAGACCAACACAGGAAACATGGTGAGGTCTCATTTCAAAAATAACAAAAAAGATTGGGTTAATTAAATTTTTTGTTTGTGTGTGTGTAGTTCCAACAAGCTATAATAATAATTTTGAATACTAGAAATTCAGACTTGAAAATGGAGTACACCACAAGTGAAAGGAAGGGAAAATGTTTCTCAGGATTATACACTTAGAGACCTTTAGTGAGCGGGCCCCAGGAAATCAATTGGCATACCAACAACTTTATAGCCATACATTTATTTACATGCTAATTTGAAAGCTCAAACATGCTTATTAAATGGGGGTCTCCCATCGTACTTCTTTCAAGGATAATTTATCAAATGGCATGGCTCTGAAGGAGGATGGGAGATTTATTCCTGAAACAACACACAGTCCTGCAACTTCCTTACGCTTTATTACAAACGTAATTCTATTCCATTGTTGAATGCAGAGTCCGTGTTCATTTCAGGAGCAGCTGGCCTTGTCTTTTATGTACTTAGTAAAATTAATTTATCACTCTCTTACATGTAATCTTCCTGCCATTAAATGCAAGAGATATATTGAAAAAAAAAAAAAAGCTCTAAACTGATGTCCCTTTTGGATAAATTTCACTCATCATGAAGGTAGAAATGGTTTTAGCTAAAACTGCCTTTAGGTTCTAATCTCCAAAGTTTTGATGACTTGTCTATCATAAGAAGCCTGTCATTTTAATATGAGACACAGTAATGGAAGATAATAGGTTACTAGTAACCTCTCCCTTAGGGTGATGTTACAGTGCCTGTTAATTAGCTACAATATGCAAATACAAAAATCTGACCCGATGTCAAAGTACTATCTATTTTTACGTTACGTAAACAGAAATATAATGTGTATGTGCATGGGTGTGCATTTGTTTTTGAAGACACTGGACAGAAAAAAATTCTGGTCATAAATATAAGATGCTAACTTTATAGAATATATTTGATAGTTATTAATATTACTGATAATCTTTATTTTCTTTTTGCTTAATAAAGTTATTTAATGACCGGGTGTGGTGGTGCATGCCCCTAATCCCAGTATGGGAGATTAAGACTGGAGGATTGCAAATTCAAAGAGGGCCAGACTCAGCCACCTAGTGTGACCCTATTTCAAAATAAAAAGGGCTGGGTGTAGCTTGGAGGTAGAATGTTCCTCGGTTTGATCCCCAGTAGCAAAAAAAGAAAAGAAAAATGTTATTTAATGTGCACTCATATAAATGACTGATGAAACACAGTATTCTCATTTCAGTGCTAGAGATTGGTGTTGAGGAATTACTTGGCAGTGCTGTTTCAATTACCTGAGCTCTGAATGGACAGGAGATGACTGAATTCTGCTAGTAGTTACTGAGCAAACTGGCTAGCCATCAGGCTTAAGAGAAAACATTTGACTTTAACTTTCTTCCCAAGAGTTTCCTGAGAACCCCCTGTTCGGGTACATGCTCTGGCTCGCTATTGCGCGCCCTCTCGCTTGAAAACCATTATAATGCAGAGAAACAGAGAGGACAGTGAATTTTGAAAAGTAAAGTCCTGCACAAGAAGTCATCGCCAATAAGTTCTGGAATGGAGACACAATAGAGGGTGTTCTGACTGTAACCAAGACTGAATGTGTATTTCACATGCATGTGTACATTAATGCACACACACTCCATTTTTATGACAAAAGCAAGCAGTATGCACTAGTAATAAAAATATATCTATAGCTCAATTGTTGTTAAGTATAAATGAAGAGGAAGAAGTTCTTTTTTTTCCTTTCTTCAGTCACATTCATAATCTGCTGTAATCTTATATTTATAATCGTTTTATTCTTTCTTTTATCATTGTTTTAACTATCTTCATCTAATTCTTTTTTTTTTTTTTTTTTTTTTTTTTTTTTGGTGGTGTTAATGAGAATTCAACCATTCTACCCCAGACTATGCCCCATGCCCAATTTTATTTATTTATTTTTTTAATTTTGAAATGAAATCCATGAATGACAGTACACGTCTTATAATCCCAGTACTGGGGAGACTGAGATAGGAGGATCACAAGTTCGAGGACAGCCTCAGCAAGTAGTGAGGCTATCATTAACCTAGCATGACCCTGCTTCAAAATAAAGATAAAATAGGGCTGGGGGTGTAGCTGGAAGATAGAATACTCCTGGGTTCAATCCCAGCACCACCACCACCAAAAAAGAAAAGAAACAGGGTCTCAATAAATTGCTGAGAGCTGGGCGTGGTGGCGCACGCTTGTAATCCCAGCATTTGGGAGGCTGAGACTGGAGGATCCGGGTTCGCGGCCAGCCTCAGCTACCTAGTGAGGCACTCCGCAACTTAGTGAGACTCAGTTTCAAAATAAAGAATAAAAAATAGGGCTGGGGGTGTAGCTCGGAGGTAGAATGTCCCTGAGTTCAATCCCCAGTACTGCAAAAAACAAAAAATTGCTGAGGCTAGATGCAAATCCTCCTGTGTCAGTCTCCCAAGTACTGGGGTTACAGGCATCTGCCACCATGCCTGACTTGGTTATCTTCTTAAAATTGGTGCGCACTGAATATTTTATTATTGTTGTTATTGAGGCTGTTTTTGCAAAATTCTTGATTCCCTCCCTTTCCCTCAGGGAAGTATTTACCATTCTAAGAAAATGATACTTAGAATTTTCATATATCTTTCTGGGCCACGGGGAAGGAAGAGATCTATAGCAGTAAAAGAAAATTCATCATTGGAAAACCACTCTCAGTATCCCAGACCCATGAAAGTCAGCTGGATGGTAGAAAGGATACACGGAGAGAAATAGGGAT
Source organism: Graphiurus murinus (assembly GCA_004027655.1). Classification (NCBI taxonomy): domain Eukaryota; kingdom Metazoa; phylum Chordata; class Mammalia; order Rodentia; family Gliridae; genus Graphiurus; species Graphiurus murinus. Next base: position 90,552 of record PVLC010003407.1, read on the forward strand.
GGCAAGGATGATGACTCTGGGTCTGGAGTCTGAGTCAATCTGTTTTACTTAAGCATTGAGGTGAGAGATGCACTAGTTCTCATGCAGTTCAACCAGCTAGTGCTTATCTTGTGCCTAACGTATTCCATAGTACAGTTAGCCCTGTGGGAAGTGTATGCTTATCACCTCGATTTCAAATTTCTTTCTTAGGGCTGGGGGTGTAGTTCAGTGGTAGGGTACAAGATTATCATGCACGAGGCCCTGTTTCCCATCCTCAGCATCACTAAAAAAAGCAGACAAATAAATAATAATGTAATTAATTAATAAATCAAACATCTCTCTTGTGATATTAGGGAGGTCACGTGCTCTTAGAAATCTTATTTTGAACCACGACTGCTGTCATTGTATAGAATTGCAGGAAGATAAGAGATATATTAAAAATGCCTCATCGAGCCTATTCCATGAAATAAAATAAAAGATTTCTTCTATAACTGTCATGACTCAGAATATCTGATTATGCCAGGCCTAGTGGCACGCGCTTGTAATCCTAGTACTTGGGAGGTTGAGACAGGAGAATGGCAGGTTAGAGGACAGCCTCAGCTACTTGGTGAGGCCCTTTGTAACTCAGTGAGACACTGTTTCAAAATAAAGAATAAAAATAGGAGCCGGGCGTGGTGGCGCACGCTTGTAGTCCCAGCATTTGGGAGGCTGAGACTGGAGGATCCGGGTTTGCGGCTAGCCTCAGCTGCTTAGTGAGCTCTCCACAACTTAGTGAGACCCTGTTTCAAAATAAAGAATAAAAATAGGGCTGGGGCTGTAGCTCGGAGGTATAATGCACCCAGTTTCCATCCCAGTACCACAAAAAAAAAAAAAAATAGGGCTGGGGGCATACTCAGAGGTAAAATGCCCCTGGGTTCAATCCTCAGTACTGCTTAAAAAAAAAAGAAAAAAGAAAAAAGTCTGATTAAAATATGAACCTTTATTATACTATTCACTTGGACTGGATGGAAAAAGCACAGTGAGAATTTTGACACACCGTTGGGGTGCGGGGGAGCACTGCCAGAAAGGTGTAAGGAAAACTTTTTTTTGGCCAGAGAGCTCCTCTTTCAGTCCTAATACAACATACAAAGCAACAATAATTGACACTAAAGGCTATAATACTATTTATCCCTTGGCTGTTTGAAAAATCAGAAGCAAAAAATGCAGTTTCTCTACTCCTTAAATGGTAATTACCTTTACCCAGGGACAGCACTTAAGGCAAAATGAAATGCGGAATAAGGGATATTTCTAAAGAGCAGAAACGGAATAGCGCAAACCCACTTCATTTCTTAAAAACTCGGCAGGAAATGAAATGCAATCACATTTGTGGGCTGCATCTTGAACTTCCAAGGCAGCTCTCGTGGGGCAGGAGGTGGGAGGTCCTTCCAGGGACTAGACAGGGAAAATGGGTGTGTTTCCTGCAAAGAATTGCATCACAGGATAAAAGTGCTCAGCAAAAAATGTGAAAGCCCAGGCAGTCAAACCCCTTTTCTCATGGAGAGGAGGTGGGAGAAGCAGGGACCAGACAGTTCCCAAGCTGGTTGAATTGATCCGATCTGCAAAAACTCTGAAATAGTGCTTGCCTTTAATTTGATTGGGAAAATGTGATTTATTAATAATACAGCAAATGGTGTGGAGACAGCCTTTCATTTTCGAATATGCACTCCTGTGGTTTCACAGCACATAAACATTTATGGCTGGACGTAAAAGATCACTGCGCCTGACTACTGAAGTCATGGTGGCTGATACGCGGTGGTACCCGGGACAAGTCGGGCGACGCATTCAAGGAATCATGAACCTCTGCATGTTTATTTTGCAGGATGGAAGGTACTCAGAATTGGAGGGACTTCCCAAATCCTACAGAGTTGAAATTTGGTCTATTAAGTAGATTCTTCTTTTCCCAGATAACTAACAAGTCTCTCTCTTCCTTTCAGCCTTTGCTTAAATTAAATGTTAGCTGCTCAGTAAGACCACTATTTAACACGGACACCCACAGTCAATGCAACACACATCCATGATTCACCAGTACCTTCTGGCTTCCCTTTTTTAAGTAGAACTTTGACCTCTAATGTATCAATGGTTTATTTATTGGGATCACTGTTGATTCTTAGCTTCTCCCTACTGCCATGTTATGTTCCAAGAGGACAGGAAATTTTTTTTTTTTCTTTGTGCACTCTACATGCCAACACCCCAGAATAGTGACCGGCACATGGTAGAATGTTCAAAAAGTATTTCCTTTTTTTTTTTTCTTCCTTTTCTTTCCTGTACTAGGGACTGACCCTGGGGCCTTGTGTATGCTAGGCAAGCACTCTAACCGTGAGCCACACTTCCATTCTTGCTATTATTTTTATTTTTGAGAAAGAGTCTTGCTAATTTGCCCAGGCTGGCCTCGAATTTGTAATCTCCCTGCCTTAGCCTCCCAAATTGATCATATTACAGGCATGTTTCACAGTACCCAGGCTCAAGAAATCTCGCTGCCTGCCTGCCTGCTTCCCTTCCTCCCTTTCTCTTTCTGGATTGAACCTAGGAGCATTCTACCTCTGAGCTACACCCCCAGTTCCGCCCCCCCCCTTCTTTTTTTTTTTTTGAAACAGGGTCTCACTAGTTTGGTGAGAGTCTTACTATGTTGCTGAAGCTGTCCTCAAATATGGAATGCTCCTGTCTCAGCCTTCCGAGTACTGGGATTACAGATGTGCACCATCATACCTGGCTTCAATAATTATTTCTTTATTGAACAAATATATATTCAGAAACGAATAAAGTCAAACCGGACCTGGTGGTGCATGTTTGTAATCCCAGTACTTGGGAGGCTGAGACACAAAGATTGCAGTTTCACAGCCAGCCTCAGCTACTTAGTGAGACCCTGTTTCCAAATAAAGAATTAAAAATAAGGCTGGTGGTGTAGCTCAGAGGTAGAATGCCCTGTTTAAAAAAATAATAATAATAAAGACAATGATAATTTTTTCTTTTCTTTTTGAATGTCTAGCTCTTGAAATCTGGAACTCCTCTCCCTTCTCATGTGCTTGCCTTTTTGTCAACAATTGCAACTGTAACTAATCAATCTCGTCCACCAATGTCATTCCAAAATAGTAAGTATTCTACAATATATCTCCTGTGGGGTTTTTTTGTTGTTGTTTTTCTTTCTTTCTTTTTTTCCTGGTACTGGGGATCAGATTGGGGCGGGGGGGGGGGGGCATTCCATCTCCAAGCTACACCCTCCATCCCATTTTATTTTATTTTGAAACAGTGTCTCACTAAGTTGCCGAGGCTGGTCTCGAGCCTGCAATCCTCCAGTTTTAGCCTCCCAAGTACTGTGATTACAGGCATGCACCATTATGCACAGCTAATTAATCTGGTTTTTAAACAGCTATTAGCAAGTACGGTCAGTTCATGCAGAAGCCCGGGGGGGGGGGGGACCTCAGTACTAATCACTGAGGTTGATTTAGCTATTGTCCTGACCCTTGGAAGCAGAACTCTCCCTCCCCACAGACTGGAAGCAGCAAAATGCTCATGATTCGGTTTGCTTTTACAAGTTTATCTGTAATCATTGGAGCAGGATCTGAGTGCACCAAGCCATCTTTTCTAAATCATTTGCAGCCAATCTCTCCCTTTCAAAGCACGAGAGTGCTTCTGACCTAGTTAAACTCCCACCATTCTGAACATGCTTAATAAAGAGATGCTGCTTTTCTTGGTCTCCACACTCACTTGTTGCCCAGTAACCAGGAAGATGGATCCTTCCTTTCCATGTACCACTTGTCGGTAAATGTGGTCGAGGATTAAGAGCTCACTCCAGCAGTTTTGAAGCAGCTTCATTTGGTCATCAACCTGTCATAAAAAAAAAAAAAAAAAAAAAAGAAAAGAAAACAAAAAAAGAGACGGTTATTCATTATCTTGGTGGTTTTGGCAGAATATCCCATATAAGAGAAGAAAGGAAGTCTCCAATGATCACTAAAGTATAGATGCCTGGAATTTACATCCCTGCCCCCGAAAAATCATTATTCTCATTTTGACAAATACTTTGGAGGAAACATATAAATACTGAAGCTAAATATTTAGAATCAATGAACTGCTAGGAAAAGGTACTCCTTTAAGTTGGTCTATCTAGCATTAAGAGCTATTAGAGTTTGGATGTGGGAAGTACAGGCAACTGGGACTGTCCTTAATAAACTGTATTAGAAAGACCCCAGATCGCAAGTTCCCATGGATCTAAAGGTTAATACATCGAGGAAAGCCGACATCAACTATAAATATTAGTAAGCTGCCAAACTGAGGATTTATAGAAAAGAGAATTAGCCTGATGGCACAAATGGCTTCTAGAGACAGAGGCATACTGTCATTGTTTGTCATTGGTGTTTGTTGAAAATCCAATTTGTAGCCAGACCTGGCGTACACACTTGTAATCCCAGTACTTGGGAGGTCGAGACAGGAGGATTGAAGATTTGTAGCCAGTTATAGGGAAGCCCTTTGCAACTTAGTGAAACTCTGTTTCAAAGTAAAAAAATAAAAAATAGGGCTAGAGGTGTAGCTGAGAGGTAGAATATCCCTGGATTCAATCCGCAATGCTGGGAGTGGGAAGGGATAAAGTCCAGTTGTGCTAGACTAAACGGAACAATCAACTAAGCCGTTCTTGGTGTTAAACTGGACATGCCTTTATATTTTAGAAAATTTCTCCACAAACTCTCTAGACTTTTTTTCTTTTCTTTTGTTTGTTTTTGGTGCTGGAGATTGAACCGAGGGGTATTCTATCTCCAAGTAACACCCCTAGTCCTATTTTATTTTTTATTTTTGAAACAGGGTATCTCACTAAGGTTGCTGATAGCAAGTTGGTTTGGGGGCTATGATCCTCTGGTCTCAGCCTCCCAAGTACTGGGGTTACAGGTGTAGACTGCCGCACCCATCTTAGACTTGTTTCTGTCCTTAAACAGTGTCTCCTTGACAGGATCACTGTGAAGATTAAAACTGCTGCTTCATGATCATGTGGAGAGTACTGATCCATTTCTATGAGTGTAACAGGTCACTCTTTCTTTTGTAATGTTGAACAGCCAAAGACCTTGGTGTATGCAAATCCAGTGGCGTATCCAGATGTCCAGTGTTTGGATATCTGCTATGCATTTATAAAAATAACTCCTAGCTGGGCATTGTGAAGCATGCCTGTGATCCCAGTTGGGAGGCTGAGACAGGAGGATCTCAGGTTCGAAGACGGCCTTAGTGAGTGCGTGCACACACACATATACACACACACACACACCCCTCTTTCTCCTTTACAAAATATAGGATGTCTCCAAGTTGCATTAAAAGTTCCTAGAACTTTCTAAGCCATATCAATTTAACTCATTTTAACAAATTCATTTTTCTTTTCGTTTCTTTTTTGTGGTTCTGGAGATTGAACCTATGCTATTTTTTTTATTTTGCAACAGGGTTGCACTAAGTTGCAGAGGGCCTCACTAAGTTGCCAAGACTGTCCTCAAACGTGCAATCCTTCTGTCTCAGCCTCCCTCCCAAGTACTGCGATTACAAGGGTGAGTCACTACACACAGCTATAACAAATTCATTTGGAAGTGGACATTCATCAAGACTCTGGAAGCAGAGCATGCTGACTCACACTTATAATACCAGTACTTGGGAGGCTGAGACAGAAGGATCGCAGGTTCAGGGCCAGCCTCAGCTACTTAGTGAGGCCCTCTGCAACTTAGTGAGACCGTTTCAAAACAAAGAATAAAATAAGGCTGGGGATATAGCTCAGAGGTAGAATGCCCCTGAGTTCAATCCCCATTACCACCAAAAAAAGAGACTCTGGAGAGTTGTCACTGGCGTTTGCAGTGGTAAGAGCCTGTGGCTGACGTGATTTCCATAGGGCCAGGACACAGTGACCATGGTGGACCAGGAGCAAGCACAAGGACTGGAGACACAGCTCCACACTCCCTAGCTGTATGAGCCTTATCTTCTCATCCCCAAATGTCCTAACTGGGTCTTGTTATAACACCCTGTTGGGGGACGGGGGGGGGGGTACTTTGTAAAGGTAAAGCAATACACAAATAAGGAAACAGGAAACAGAAGCTCCAAACTGGAAGGCCATAGACTCTGTCAAGAAGGAAAAATGAGATTGCACGGGTGCTATTTCCATAAAGCTCTATAATTAGTCGAATGTACTTCTCCACCAGAAACATCTCAAACCAAAAGTCTGTTCTGGCCAAAAGAATTTCATTCATTAAGTAGCTATTTTCATCACCTATAATCCCAGTGATTTGGGAGGCTGAAAGGAGGTTCACAGGTGTGAGGCCAATTGATCTTATTTTTTATTTCGAAAGTGGGTCTCACTAAGATCGAAGTCAGGTGTGGTGGCGCAGGCCTGTAATCCCAATACTTCAGAGATTGAGATAGAAGGATTGCAGGTTCATGGCCAGTGAGACCCTGTCTCAAAATAAAAAATAAAATAGGGCTGGGGCGTAGAATGACCCTGGATTCGATTCCTAGCCCCTCCCCCACCCCACCCCCCAAAAAAAAGAAAAAAATAAGGATGGGCATGGTGGTGCACACCTGTAATCCCAGGAGAATCACAGATTTGAAGCCAGACTCAAAGATTTAACAAGGCCCTCAGCGACTTTAGTGAGACTCTGTTCCCAAGTAAAAATAGGGATGGATGTGTAACTCAGAGGGAGAATGCCCAAGTTCAATCCCAGTACCAGACAAAGAAAAGAAAAATTACAAATAATAATAATAGTAATAAATTAAAAGTGCTGGAGGTGTAGTTCAGGGGTAGAGCACACCTGGGTTCAATCCCCAGTGCCCCCAATTATTTGGTGGGTGTAAGTGCCAGGCTCTGGGATAAAATGGAGAACAAGGTCAATGCTGTCCTGCCTTTGTGAAAATTACTTGCTGGGGGAGACTGCTCACCCAAACACTGCTGAGTGGTTTCGTTGCCAGCTCATGCCCTTCTTCAGAGGAAGGTCTCCAGGTGCTGCGTGGGCACTGCTGTGTATAGATCTACCTCCACGTGCCCTGCCAACGTCCTAGCCATGTGCCTGTCATCATGCCCAGAGAAGATTCCTGCATGCTAAATGGTGATTCCAAAAGCAAAGTGCACTTGGCTCCACTGGAGTTCTTCGTTTTTTTTAATATTCTCATGCAGTATCACTGAGGGGTTTTTTTTGTTTGTTTGTTTGTTTGTTTAAATATTCTCATGTACTAGCTGGGCCTGGTGGCGCACACTTGTAATCCCAGCATTTGGGAGGCTGAGACCGGAGGATCTGGGTTCGCGGCCAGCCTCAGCTACCTAGTGAGGCACTCCGCAACTTAGTGAGACTCGGTTTCAAAATTAAGAATAAAAAAATAGGGCTGGGGGTGTAGCTTGGAGGTAGAATGCCCCTGAGTCCAATCCCCAGTACCGCAAAAAAAAAAAAAAAAAATTATCATGCACTATCACTGGTTTTTTTTTTTTTTTTTTTT
>PVLC010003408.1:8089-30589 GCA_004027655.1 Graphiurus murinus
CTCCCTCTCTCTCTCTCTCTCTCTCTCTCTCTCTCTCTCTCTCTCTCCCTCCCTCCCTCCCCTTCCCAGTTGCCAAGAGCTGAGCAACTCTCCTCTGCCACGCCTTGCTCCCTTGGAGTCCGTTGACCATGCCTGAACCTTGAAACCGCGAGCCCACATAAACATGCCTTCCTCTAAATTGTTCTCATCCAGTATTTTGGTCACGGCGATGCAAAGCGATGCAAAGCTAACCAACCTGGCATCTGTCATTTACTATTTGAGGCTCATTACGTTCTAGCCATGGTGTTCCAGCTAAGTACATGCCATTATTTCTTTTGACCCTCAGACCAACACTGAGATAAGTAATAATCATCTCCATTTCACAGATGAAGAAACTGAGTTATTAAAAATGGAAAAGCATATGCAAGGTCACCACTGAAGAGGCAGGATCACACCGGTCCCTAGGGGGATTGGACCTTGGGTTTGTACTTTTAGCCCCTCTGTTGTGTTAAGGGGTTAGTAATGATTTGGGGCATACAAAAAAAATGGCTGGTGCATGCCTAACTAGAGTCAAGAGGGTATATAGTTTCCTGGTTTGAAGACACAGTATCCTCCTTATTTTCTTCCCTTCCCTCCATCCTATTCTGCATTTAAGATTAAAAGGTTAACGGAGCCAGGCATGGTGGTCCATACCTATAATCCTAGTACTTGGGAGGTTGAGACAAGAGGATCGCAGGTTCGAGGACAGCCTCAGCAAGTAGTGAGACTCCTATCAACCTAGTGAGCCCTTGTTTCAAAATAAAAATAAAATTGGGCTGGGGGTGTATCTTGAAGATAGAATGCACCTGGGTTCCATCCCCAGTACCAAAAAAAAAAAATTATCTGGGCATGGTGGCGCACATATGTAACCCCAGTACTTGGGAGGCGGAGACCGGAGAATTGCAGCTTCCAGGACAGCCTCAGTAAGGTAGCGGGGGCCCTCAGCAACTTAGTGAGACCCTGCTTCAAAATATAAAGTAGGGCTGAGGGTGTAGCTCAAAGGTGGGATGTCTCTGGGTTCAATCCCAGTACCTTCCTTCCCCAAAGATAAAAAGATTAAAGGAGAATAGAGAGAAATAAAACAGAGCTTCATGGAAAGAATGAAACAAGGCAGTACAACATAGACTATGGAACAAAACAAACACAAAGGCCCTCTTTTGTATTAGGATACAATAACATAGAACTGTGAATCAAGGAGTCAAGAGGACCCAAGAGGGTTTTCTAGGATGGGACCTCAGGAGAGGGCCTCAGACAGGAGACAGGGGACAGGGGCCGGGACCAGCCACATCCTGGTCTTACTTCTCTTGGGGGCCTTGAATGCTCCTCCTGACCTGTGGGCAAGCAAGACAGGCCCCCGCAGCCTCCCTGCCTTCCTGGCCCTCTGCAAGTCTCTGGCTGCCTCGAGGACCCTCCTCCTCTGATCTGTAAGGGAGGTTCAGCAATGTAAAGGCCACCAGCCTTGAAGAGGACTCTCCAGTTTCTCTAGGACTGAATAAGCTTTTGTTTGCAGCTTAAATCATTATGTTTTAAGTGCTTGCAGTTCAGCATCCTTCATAGACATAAACACTTTCACCCTGTCCATCCAATTTCAAAGAACAAGAACCACCAAACACTTTCCACTTGACCTATCCATCTTACAGGTACACCACTATTCACTAGTTTATTCTATCTGGAAATTCTAGGGGTAAAACCATTTTCAAAGCCTAGCTGCATAGGACTGAAAAGGCAGGGGTGTGTGTGTGTGTGTGTGTGTGTGTGTGTGTGTGTGTGTAAGAAATCCTATCCAGTTGCAATTCGGGCAGTGGGAGGTAGAAGAGGAAGCAAGAATACTAACATTTATTGAGTATCTGCTGGTGATAACAATTGCATATACCTTGTTTTTTTTTTTTTTTTTTTTTTTTAATCTCAGCTCTGCATCTCTTGATCTCAGCTCTCCAGAATATACCAAGAGTATAACAAAGGTTTTGACCATAGGAGATGCACAAGAAATGTTTACTCAATGATTTAAGTAGCATTTTATCACAATGCTAGGCTGCTTTCTGGCCCTACTTTACAATCAGGAAATCGAGGTTCTTTGAGCAAATTGCTCAAAGTAACAAGGTATAATAAGTGGCAAGTTGGAGATTTGAACAGAGACACACACAACTCCAAAGTCCATGTTCTTTCCACCACACCATGCCAACTCAGCAGCAACTTAAGTTCCAGTTGGTTTCTAAAGGTGGACCACAGCTGGGCATGGTGTCACAAGCCTGCAACCCCAGTACTTGGGAAGCTGAGACAGGAGGATTGTAAGTTTGAGGACAACCTCAGCAAGTAGTAAGACTCTCATCAACCTAATGAGATCCTGTTTCAAAATTAAAAAATAAAATAAAATAAAATAGGATTGGGAGTGTAGCTCAGAAATAGAATGCCCCTGGCTTCAATCCCAGCACCATAAACAAACAAACAAACAAATAACAGGTGGACCACCGTATCCATGCCCAGTGATGCTGGTACTTTCTGGGAGAGGGTCAGATGATCAAAACAGATACATTTTAAATAAAACAAGATGACTTTATTAAAAAGACCAAGCCTTTCCTGAACTCACCTCTGTAATGTTATCATGCATTTGTACAACCTCTTTTTTTTTTGTGGTACTCGGGATTGAACCTGGGCATTCTACCTCCGAACTACACCTCCAGTCCTATTTTTTTTTTTATTCTTTATTTTGAAACAGGCTCTGACCAAGTTGTGGATGGCCTCACTAAGTAGCTGAGGCTGGCGGCGAATCTGGATTCTCCTGTCTCAGCCTCCCAAGTACTGGGATTACAAGCGTGTACCACCACACCCAACTTGTACAGCCTCTTGTGACATGGAGACAACTAACATCTGTGCATGCTGTACTTCCTGGTGCCCAGTTAGACTGCATTTCCCAGCCTCCCCTGTAATAAGCCATGGTCATGTTACCGTGTTCTAGCCAATAGAATTAATGAAAGCATCAGTCCTGGCCTATAAAATATGTCTGATGTGTTTCCTTTTCCTCTTTTTTTTTTTTTCCCCTCCCTTCTCCAGTTGAATGGAGAAAAATTCTAAGTTCAAGAGATGGATGGAAAAAGTAAGAAGGAAGGAGCTGGGTCCTCAAGTGATTTTGACAAGTGTCACCTATCAACCAAGAACATGTGGCCATGGTTTTCTGAGCTAGAAATACAACTCTGTTGTATGAAGCCACTGAGAGTTGCGGGTTTGCCTGCAGAGAAACCTCATGCAGCAGAGAGCATTACTTTATTATTTGCGGCTCACTATGTTAGTGTAGTTCCAAATAGCTGTATAATCCCAATAGATACTGTATAATCCCAAATAGCTTCCCTATCTGTTATATCATTAAATATTTCAAGATTAATCAGTCAGTGGAAGCTTAAGGGGTGAGAAGAGTGAAGAAGCATCCATGAGAATGATCGAAGCATCGCGGGCTGCCCTGCTGAAGTCCATGGGCTTGGTTTTTCTACCTGTCACCTCCAGTCGGCCTACCCGGCCGGTCTCTAAGAGTGCCTCTAATTCTGAACCTCTCTCCATCTTCTCAGACGTTAAAAAATATGTGCTGATGTGTCCAAAGACTGTGATCTCTTGATTATGAGCTCCTGAAAGCTAAGGGCTATTCTACAGTCAAGTGTCAAGTTCATATGCTCAGTAGGCAATATCTTAGGATGTTCAAAAGTGTTCAATTTAACTAGAATTTTCTGTTGAAAAACTCAAAGAATTTACCTTTTTTTGTGGTATTGGGGATTGAGACCAGGGGCATTCTACCTCCAAGCTATACCCCCAGTCTAATTTTTTATTCTTTATTTTGAAACAGGGTCTCACTAAATTGTGGAAGGCCTCACTAAGTAGCTGAGGCTGGCCTCGAACCCAGACCCTCCGGTCTCAGCCTCCCAAGTACTGGGATTACAAGTGTGTACCACCACGCTTGGCTATCTATGTTCTAAATTATGGTAATATTTTCTTTTAGTGTATTTATGTGGTATTGGAGATTAAACTCAGGGGCATTCTACCTCTGAGCTACACTTTCAGCCCTATTTCATATTTTGTTTTGAAACAGGGTCTCACCAAGATACAGAGGGCCTTACTGCGTTGCTGAAGCTGAGCTTGAATCTGCGATCCTCCTATCTCAGCCTCCCAAGTACTGGGATTACAGGCATCCACCACCATGCCTGGCTCCAATAATTTCTTGATCTAATCAAAGATTATCTCATGGTATCAAATGATTAAAATTCTCTTGAATATTTTCAAAATTTTGCATTACTGAGCATGATAGGCAATTTTATATTGATTCATATAGACTTAATCTTTGATAATAACACTGAAAAACTTTTTTGATTAAAGGTTAATCAAACTTAACTTTTTTGATTAAAGGTAACACCAGCTGGTATTCAATGGTTTCATTTATAGTTCTACTAAGCTAAATAATATAGGAGTATAATTCTTAGAGTTGAGAAATTTGGGGTACAAAAATACCCAGAATTTTCTCACTCAAATGGTTCTTAACTCGAGATTTATAAAAGCAGTTTTGAGGAGAAACTATGAGAAATTTAACAAGTTTGAAAAGGCTTAAGGGAAATTTCATATTGATAATAACCAGTCTATGCTACTTTCGTGAAGAATCCTATGCCTTCTGGTTTTTAAAAAAGATGTAGAAATTTTTCTATGTATCTTTGTAGCATGAGAACAATGGCCATTTTATCTTGGACATCAATATTGGGTTAGTAATTAAATGTGTCTTTGCTTACCAAAACCAGGCCAATAAATTTTACTACCTAATAAATGTAGTTTGGCAGGTAAAATGTTTAAAAAGCACAGGATTCAAGGGAGTTGTGAGTGGAGAGGGAAATAACAAGAGGGTCTTGGCAGAAAAATATTGGGGACCACAGTTTGATGGGTGGAAATAAAATAAAATAAAATTATGGAAAATTAGTTTTTTTTTTTTTTTTAGAACTTTTCTTTTTGTGTGTTGTACTGGGGACTAAACCCAGGGTTATTCTACCTTTGAGCTACATCCCCAGCCCTTTTTATTTTTGTTTTGAAACAGGGTCTTGCTAGGTTGCAGAGTCTCGTTAAGTTGTTGAGGCTGTCCTTGAACCTGTGACCTTCCTGCCTCAGCCTCCCAAGGACTGGGATTACAGGTCTGCACCATCATGCCTGGCATTAAAACTTTTTTATTGGTGGTGGCAGGGAATGTGCATTTCCTCCCATCTTCTACTCTTGCTTCCTACGTGATGTGATCATAACATGCTAAGTCCTACATCCTGGGGAGTGCTAAGCATTGAGCAGAGCACTGTGGGTGCCCCTTTGCTGCCGTTGCCATGGAAACAATGCCTATTAAGAAAATGAAGCCAAGATGGTAATAAGACCAGAAAACATTTTAAGATGCATATTTTATCAGGCACTGCAGGGAGAAAGAGATTGTATTAAAAATGACTTTCTCTGCATGAATTCTTTGCTTTGAATCTTTTGTTTAGATTACTGCTTCATTAAAATACCTTTTCATTAAACAATAAAGAATAACAAAGGCCTAAAGAGTTAAATTTGAATGTGCCAGCCAGGCGTGGTGGCACACACTTGTTATCTCAGTACTTGGGAGGCTGAGACAGGAGGATTGCAGGTTCGCATCCAGCCTCCACAACTTAGTGAGACCCTGTTTCAAAATAAAGAATGAAAAATAGGGCTGTAGCTCAGAGGTAGAATGCCTCTGGGTTCAATCCCCAGTACTGCGGGAAAAAAAAAATTGAATGTGTCACTGAAGAAAAAACTTGAATTATAGGAATGGGGAAAGAAAAGCTAAAAATTTTTAAGCTTACCTGCAAAACAAGTTGTTAGAGGACACAAACACCCAGGTACACTGTTTTTTTTTTTTTTCTATTGTAGAACAATAATCCCATTGGCTGTTTTCTCACAATTAAATGAACATTTACTGAGTGTACCAGGTAGTCAGTCCCTCCCTCATCATGACGATCCTAGGAGGAGCCCCAACGTCCAGACCTAGTGGTAAGTGATTTAATAGCTTCCAACCTCACCAAGCCTTTGAGAAGAGCTCAGCATTTTTGGCATGGAGATTTTAAAAAGCTCCCCCAAGTGAGTCAAGTGTGTGGTTCAGACTGAGAACAAGAGCCCCATGGGTACTGCACACCAGAGAGCTACATTCTCTCCAGGCCTTAAAACAGAACTTATTCAATGTGTTTTAAGAAATTAAAAAGGAAAAACTTCTCCCATAACCACAAGCACTGCACAGCTAGAAATAACTCGCTAGAAAAGTATCACTTATCGGGGTGTGGTGGCGCACACCTGTAATCCTAGGACTTGAGAGGCCGAGACAGGAGGATTGCAGGTTTGAGGCCAGCCTCTCCAACTCATAGTGAGGCTCTCCACAATCTAGTGAGACCCTGTTTCAAAATAAAAAACAAAATAGGGAAGGGGGTTAGCTAAGAGGTAGAATGTCCTTGGGTTCAATCCCCAGTACCACAAGATAGACAGATGGATGGATGGATGGATGGATGGATGGATGGATGGATGGATGGATGACAGATAGACATAGATAGATAAAGCATGGACTGGCATTCTACACTTGAGCCTGTAGAATCACTTACAAAGAACCTATGAGGCAGAAACAAGATCCCTTGTACCTCTCCACTTCTGTCATGAGGAATCTGCCCGGGGTGTGCACCCCCGAAGGATGTTTTCATCTGAACAGAAGAGGTTACTACTCGGATAGGCCATTAAGAGGAGTGAAGATGCCGAGGTCCACTGAGCACACACACAGTTTTGGGAGCTGTGGGTCTGTCATTCGTGGGTGAAAGTAACAACACACACCCAGGCAGTCACTGGGAATAAAGCATCACCGATCACATTTAGATTTGTTGTCCATGGCTAGGACAGGTTAGGCCTAGATTAAAGGGTGGTTGTTAGATATTTGTTGCAAATACTCAGATGCCCAACATGTTTGTTGTAAATACTCAGAAGCTCAAACATTTTCTAAAACGTGTCCAACGGTGGGAGGAACCCTGCTAGCTCAGTGGCTCTCAAACTTCCATGTGTATCATAATCAGCTGGAGGGTTAATTAGGCACACAGGGGCCCTGGCACTTGTCATTAAGTGAGATGGTAAGACAGAGCTACTGTTTTCTTTTTCTTCTTTTCCAACTAAATTTTCCAGTGATTCTGATATCACGACATTTGAGAACAACCACTCTTATAATACTACAATTACGGGAGGAGTTAAAAAACAAAGATGCCAAAGATTCTACCCCAGACCGCTAGCCTGCAATCTCTAAGGGTGGGGCACAGGCTTTGGTATTTTTTAATTGCTCCCAAGATGACTCTAATGGGAAGCCAGAATTGAAAATCTCTGTGTCTGGATCATGGTTCTCAGACTGGGTTATATTTTAGAATTACCTGGAGAATTTTAAAGGAACCCTGAGTCTCGGGTTCCACCTAGAGATTCTGATTTGATTGGTCTGGGATGACATGGACATTTGGATTTAAAAAGCTCCCAGGGCAATCCTAATGTGTAGCCAAGTTTAAGCATAACATGGTTAGGTCCTCTACAAAAAAGAGGCGGGGGGGGGGGGCTGCTTCATTAAATGAAGGGAAGACAGCATAATATATGTGCTTTGAAGACTCAGTGTATACATTAGCATGGTAATGATGAAGAACTTGGTTAAAAACAACAAACAAAACTAAAGAAACATAACCACTATTTGAAGTCACTTAGCCCAGAGTTTCCCAATGTTTGGGAGTTGATAGTTCAACAACTCAGTGACCCACTGGAGTGACCACTGGGCAAGTCACTTCATCACGCTGGCCTTAGCCTGTTGACGTGTCAACTGTGAGGTTTAGAGACAATGACCTTCAGTTCAGTTCTAGCATCAGACAAGAACACATCTGCACTCTGCAGGCTTGGGGAGTTCAAGTTCCACCCTAGTTTCCTTTTAACAACACAGCCAAATTCCAGAGGGAGAATGTCATCATACCCAAGACTTACAAGAAAAACAAAGATCGATAAAACAGGACCCTGGAACTTTTCAGCTGGGGATGGTGGCAGGTGGTGGCGGCGGCCCATAAAAATAACTTTGGGCACAGTGCAAACAAAATAGCACCTTAAATCTGTTAGAAACCACCATTCTTATTAGGAAAGATTATTTTCAATTCTTCTGAAGGATCTTGCATCTACTGCTGTGGGCTTTGGTGGCATCTGGCAGAACAGAGAGGAAGCTACATCCCAATATAACAAGCCTAGGATGTTAGGGGTGTTGTTTGTGATGGGCAGCAGAGTCAAGTAAAGATGTGCTGGGCGGTTCTTGGTTACAGTAGGCGTGGAGGTTGAGATGAGTTTATTAGAATGGTGGAGATGATGATGGTGGTGGTGGTGGTGATGGTGATGGTAGTGGTAAAGATGGTGGTGGTGGTGATGCTTTTGGTGGTGATGGTGATAGTGGTGGTGATGAAGGCAGTGGTGGTAATGATGGTCGTGATGGTGCTGATGTTGGAGGTGGGGGGTCCTGGGACAATGGGGCTTGGGGTGAGGGTAGGAGAAGAATCCAACCATTGTACAAAGGTGGCTTCTAGGAAGAATACAGGAACAAGAAGAAATAGATATTTCTCTTCACTCTTCTGCTTCCGTATTTATTCTCTAAAAACTTTGTTCTTTTGATATTTTCAACTTCCTGACCACCTCACTTGCAGTTCAGATTTGGAAACTGAAGCTGTTCTAGAAGGAACTACTGAGTCCCTGGGAGTTCTGGGAAGTTTTCACTGACCTAACTGGAGTCTGTGAGATTTCATTAATGTAGACTCTTTCAGAAAGTCCCTACTTTTCTGCAGGAAGTTTCTCATCCTCCAGGAGGAGTTGAGGAAGTTAAAGAGAGGAGGGATGGGAGAAGGACAGGGAATCAGAGGACCATAGGGCTGGTTCTTCTCTAGTAGACTCTGGCAAAGTCCAGCCTCCTTGTATGAAGGGTTACCATCTTTTCTGTTTACCAAGGAAAATGAAGTATTTGCTTCTGTTTTGAAAAAAGGCTGACATGATAGCTGTAAAGAAGCGCTCTCTCTCTCTCTCTCTCTCTCTCTCTCTCTCTCTCTCTCTCTGTTTTGATTTCCCCTTGTTATTTATGGTGGGAACTGGAGAAAACCTTGAGTTGAGGTGCTGGTCTCTTCCCTTTTACAGACTAGATGAACCCAACAGAGGGCTTTACACTCTCATACCATTTTGAGTATGACAGGGAAAAGATGTAAAGTGATAAACATTTAAGATTTTCCCTTTCCTAACTTTGCAGAGGTTCTCAAGGAAAATCTGTTTATTTTACTGAGTGAGGTTTTAAGAGGAAATGCAAATCGGGGAGGGGGTGAAGTAAAGAGACCATGATTCTCAAAGGAAATGAACAGGTGGGGTTAAAACAGGAGAAGATTCCTGAGTGGAAAGGGGGACAGAGGCAGTGCCTTCAGCAGTGGACCCCATGTTTTGGCAGGTACTATACGAGGAGCAGATCTGTGGGAGAGATGTCAGAGGATGAATTAAAGACTTTCTGCAAATGTGTGTAGAACAACCTCCCTCTGCCCTCAAGGCACCCAGGGAAGACTGATGTTTCTTTCTAGCTCACCTGCAGTGAGATTTTAATTTCTTTTAGAAGTGATACTGTGCAGAAGAGGGAGCCAGAAGGCCACTGCTGTGTCCTGTGGTTAAATACCCAAGCAGTAACATCAAAGCTCTTTTTTTGGTAACTGGCTCAAGCAATAGCGGAGCTAGCAATTTGGGCAAGTTGGTATTTTTCTTTCTTTAAAACTATTCATGGCAACATTTGCAATGTGTAGAGACGACTCTATAAAATTCAAGGCAACATTTCATTTTTGGTCACAACTGGAACAGGAATTCAGAAGAAAGTGAAATAGGCCTTTCAGGATAATTATGCCAGGAGTGTATAAATCAGTCTGAAGTTTCCCTGCTCTGGCCTCAGGGGAGAAGGAGCGGGGCGCCATGTTGGCAATCCACGTTGCTGACCACCCCTGGCCTCTGTGGTTCCTTCTTTTGCAAGGGTAAATGGTCCAAAGACAGGGCTCAGCTCTGCTGACTCGGGGAGAAGAGAGAGGAGGACCTCCACCATGGTCAGGCTCCTCTCCCCCTCCCTCAAAGGTGGGGGGAGGGCACCGTGGGAGGACCGCTGCTGTGCGCAGGGTAATATGAGAGTGTGTGGCTGAGACCCTCCTCACCCTTGGCCGAGGGGTCCTGTGTCTAAACGGCACTACGTGTGGAAATGGAAGCACCAGCTCATCCCAAAGAGCCCCTCGAGCTCAGTCCCTCCATATTCATCAGAAGACACTTCTAAGCCTGGCAAGAAGAAATCATAAATTATACCCCAGCAGAACTCACTCTCCACAAACTAAAAACTTTCCTATATCTCAGAATGCCACAGCAACATGTTCAGAACTTATTTGCAGATGGTACACAAATAAAACTTAGATGGAGATAGAAAGAGAGAGGGAAAAAGATAATGCAAATCTAGAATGTTCACAGTTGAGGACTTTGGGTAAAAGATAGTCAGGAATATTGGTCTTGCAACTTTTCTGTAAGTATGAAATTATTGTAAAAGAAGAAAAAATTTAAAAGGTCAAATATTGCCATAAACTAAAAAAGAAGGGATGCAGACTAAATTGGGAAAAAATTTGTAACATTTATGGCAATGAATTCCTTAATATCTAAATCTTAAGAAAAGGACAAACGACAACAAAAAGTTAATAAAAGAGTTACGTTACCAAAAAATGAAGCTTTTGTAGCCAACCAATGTGTGTGTGTGTGTGTGTGTGTGTGTGTGTGTGTGTGTGTGTATGTGTGTATGTGGAAGGGTGGGTATGTTTGTGCATGTGTGTAATTAAACTCTTTTGATAAAATTTTGCCTAATACATTGCCTCCTCAAAATCAATGGACTAACCACAAGTTTGAAGATATATGATTCAATGGAGGCTACACTACTGGTGGGTTTATTTATTTATTTATTTATTTATTTATTTATTTATTTATTTATGTATGTATGTATTTATGTATTTATGTATGTATGTATGTATGTATGTATGTATGTATGTATGTATTTATTTTGTGGTACTGGGGATTGAACTCAGGGGCATTCTACCTCCAAGCTATACCCCCAGCCCTGTTTTTTATTCTTTATTTTGAAACAGGGTCTCACTAAGTTGCAGAGGGCCTCACTAGGTAGCTGAGGCTGGCTGCGAACCCGGATCCTCCAGTCTCAGCCTCCCAAATGCTGGGATTACAAGCATGCGCCACCACGCCCGGCTTACTGGTGGGTATCTTAATTGGTTCAACAATCTGGTTATAATTTGGCAAAAGAAAAAGTTTTTAAAGTCATTCAGGTCCTTTGATCCAGCACTTTTACTTAATAGAATTTATTCCAAGGAAATAGAAATGCATAAAATTATAGGCAAGGCAGTTCATTATAAAATATCTTCATCATATCATTTTCAACCTATATATTCATCATGTGTGATTTAGAATATCATTATATTAATAGCCTAACAATCAGGGACAAATCACTGCATGATAGATCACTAAGTAAGCATAAATATAATCTATTTGTAGAAGAGTGTTTATTGAAATGTTAATAATATGTATAGTGTTAACATTAGTTTTTGTCGAAGTGCATTATTTTTCCTGTCAATAACCTTCTGACACCATGGAAAGGTATTGCATGCAGGTTGTAGAATTCATGCACCACTCTGATTCTCTTTCCAGAGGAATGAAATGGCTGTTAAGGAGCAACTGAAAAGCCCAAGGAACTCTTGAAGGTCTGTCTTTGGAAGGTGGAAAGGAACCAGACGTGGTGGCACATGAGTATAATCCCAGTACTTGGGAGACTGAGACAGGAGGATCACAGGTTTGAAGCCAGCCTCAACAACTTAGTGAGATTCTGGGCAACTTAGTGAGGCCCTGTTTCCAAGTAAAAAATAAAATAAAATAGGGCTGGGGTGTAGCCTCGGAAGTAGAATGTCCCTGGGTTAAATTCTCAGCACCACAAAGCAAAACAAAACAAACAACAAAAACAAAAATAAAAAAGTGGCATGGGCTTTACAACAAAAAACTGAGTCTTCCTGGTGTTTCCAATGGTTTGCTTGACTCTGAAACACTCGTTCAGAAGGACAGTCTCAAAATGCAAAATAGCTGGGCGTAGTGGCATACACTTGTAATCCCAGTACTTGGAGGCTGAGACAGGAGGATTGCAGGTTTGCCGCCAGCCTCAGCTACTTAGTGAGGCTCTCTGCAATTTAGTGAGACTTTGTTTCAAAATAAAAGAATAAAATCAGGCTAAGGGTGTAGCTTGGAGGCATAATGCACCTGGGTTCCATCTCTAGTACCACACACACACACACACACACACACACACACACACACACACACACACAGAGAGAGAGAAATATTGTTTGAGCCAGGAATGCTTGTAATCCCAGCACTTGGGAGGCTGAGGCAGGAGGACTGCAGGTTTGTAGGTAGCCTCAGCTACTTAGTGAGGTCCTCCACAACTTAGTGACTCTGTTTCAAAATAAAGAATAAAAAATAGGGCTGGGGTGTGGTTCAGAGGTAGAATGCCCCTGGGTTCAATCCTCAGTATCCCCAACCCCACAACATTGTTCCAGGGTTCATTTTCTCTTTATATTCAACCATCAATGCAAGTGTGCCTTACTTTATTAAAAAATGCCGCTTATAAATATTCAATTTTGAAATATAAATCATATGATCTGAAAAGGGGAAGGGGAGTTAAGAGATGAACTGGCCTTACTTTCTCATTTAATTCAAAAGGAGTACAGGATCTACAGAGATCAAGTTGCCTTCCTTAGCTGTGTATCCTTAATAGCCAAACAACTTTCACAAATAATGGAAAAAGGACATAAATCACAGTGGGCAGTGAGTCAGAACAGTGAGTGACAGATGAAGAAATGTGTGTGGCCGATAAATGTGTGAAAAAATACTGAATCTCAGGAGGAATAGGAAAATGTAGACAACGTTATGCCATTCTTAAGTTTTTGTGACAAATGACTCTACAAAGCAAGCAAACAAAAATCAATGCAAAGATTACACAGGGGGGAACACTCAGACAAGCATAAATTCAATCCTGCTCACACCCTTGCACTCCTGCACACACACCTTCCAGGGATACTCAGCCATAATGTCTTAAAAATAACACACACACACACACACACACACACACACACACACACACACACACAAAAGAGCAGTACCACAATAGGGGCGTGAAATGGACAATCCGGGAGGAAGGTGTGCAAGTTAGTGCAAGTTAAATAATAACAGTGTGGCTTTCAGGTATTGGAGCCCAGTTCCAATGAAAACAGCAATCTTTGTGCTAACTTTATGCTGTATTTGAATTTCACAAAAGTAAGTTTCATGCAAATACAACAGAGCTTTGCCTTCTGCCTCTTTGGGCACCATTACAGGAGTCTGAGTTCTTAGTTTCCTTTTCAAATAAGGCCCAAAGCCTCTAACTTTGGTATTAAAAGTTTTGGGTATTGGATTCTTAGAACCAATTCTCCTATGCTGTGAATCACAGTTTTATTCAAAACTGAGTTCATTATAATGCCACACATTTTGGCAGAATTCCCCTCAGATCACCGAGGAAGTGGCTTCATTCCAGATGAATTAAAAATGATACAAAGGCACTTTCTTTCTTTACTCTTTAGGAATCAGTATTTTTCAATCCAGGCATAGTGGTGTATACCTGTAACCCCAGAATTTGGAAGGCTGAGACAGGAGGACTGCAGGTTTAAGATCAGCCTCAGCAATGTAGTGAGACTTTCAGCAAAGCAAGATCTTGTTTCAAAATAAAAAAAATATAAAAAAGGCTGGGGGTATAGCTCAGAGATAGAATGGCCCTGGGTTCAATCCCCAGTCCCCTCACCAAAAAAAAAAAAAAAAAAAAATACAGCATTTTTCAATGAATGATTTCATAAAGTCCTAATACGTGGGGTAAAGCAATGAGAAAATTTGGGCAAGACCCAACTCTGTTGAAACTGACATTAAATAATCTCAGAAAATGAACAATTTCCATTTGAGTAAATTCAAAATACTTAAGTGTAATAAGCATTGTGGCTGAAAGAGCCTCTAAAACCAAAATGTGCCTCTTTTATCTGAAAATGCTGGCCTGCTCTCTTTTAGGAAAACAAATTAAAAAAGTGGTTTTCTTTCTTTCCTTCTTTTTTTCTTTTTTGGCACTAGGGTTTGAACCTAGGGGCATTCTATCTTTGAGCTACACCATCCCCAGCCCTATTTTATTTTATATATTTTTTTATTTTGAAATAGGGTCTGGCTAAATTGCTGAGACTGGCCTTGAATCCATGATCCTCCTGTCTCAGCCTCCTCAGTACTGGGATTACAGGTGTGCACCACCTTGTTTGGCAAAAAATTGTTCCACTTTCATAAGATTTAATTGATCTACATTATATAATGCCCAGGAAAAATGGTCTTTTCATAGGAGTTAATTGATCTCCTACATAATGGTAATTATGCTTTTCAAAGAAAAAAATATATGATTGGATTTTAAATTATGTGCCTAGAGCAGGCACTTAATCTTATGGTTTACAACTTTATTATGGCCTCCCTTTAGGTTTCTTAAAATAAACATGTAGCCTGAATCCACAGTGAGAGAGAAAGGGAGGGGACACTTTTATTTGATGTAAAAATAAGGGTGTCTAAATTATTGGTTGTCTTATTTGAGCCCATTAGCATCTACTGAGCATGTGTGTATATGAAATAGTTTCCTTTTGAAACTATCAAGAACCTCAAGAGAAAGCCCACAGAGTGGGAGAAAATTTTTGCCAGCTACTCTTCTGATAGAGGACTAATATCCAGGATATACAGAGAACTCAAGAAAATCACAGATAAGAAAACAAATAACCCAATCAAAAAATGGGCAAAGGATCTAAATAGACACCTCACAAAAGAAGAAATACAAATGGCCAATAAATGTATGAGGAAATGTTCCACATCATTAGCAATCGGAGAGATGCAAATCAAAACTACCTTGAGATTTCACCTAACTCCAATCAGAATGGCAATCATAAAAAACAGGAACAACAACAAATGCTGGTGAGGGTGTGGAGAAGCGGGAACCCTGATACATTGTTGGTGGGATTGCAGATTAGTGCAACCACTTTGGAAAACAGTATGGAGGATCCTCAGATGAATAGGAATGAACCTACCATATGACCCAGCAATACCACTTCTGGGTATCTACCCAAAAGAATGGAAACCAAACTATCAGACCAACGCATGTATATCTATATTTATAGCTGCACAATTTACAATTGCCAAACTATGGAACCAGCCAAGATGTCCATCAATAGATGAATGGATTACAAAACTATGGGATATGTACACAATGGAATTTTACTCAGCCATAAAGAAGAACAAAATCATGTTATTTGCAGGGAAATGGATAGAACTGGAAAACATCTTGTTAAGTGAGATTAGTCAGTCACAAAAAGTAAAAAATCATATGCTCTCCGTATTATATGGAAGCTAGGGAGAAAATGGGACATAAGAGGGACTCTAGATGAAGAAGGAGAATCCTTTGTGAAGAAAGAATTTGACCTAACGGAAGGTGATGGGGGGAGGGGGGACACCCTAATGAGCATGATGTACTTTCATAAACATATCAAAGTCAATCACTAAACTGAACTTAAGAAGGAGGGAGTGCAAGGGAGTGGGGCGGGAATTGGGTAAGGGTTACATGAGAAATGTGTGCATGTATGCCTTTACCTTACCAGCTTGTACCTAACAATGATGTATGATTACAATGCACCAATTAAAAAAAAAGTTTCCTTTTTTTTTTTTTTTTCAGTGATACTGGGGATTGAACTCAGAGGCAGTTTACTTTCGAGTTACACCCCCCAGCCCGATTTTATTTCTTATTTGAAAATAGGATCTTGCTAGGTTGATGAGTCTCACTACTTGCCAAGGCTGTCCTTGAACCTGTGATCCTCCTGTTTCAGCCTCCCAAGTACTGGCATTACAAGTGTGCCCCACCACGCCCAGCTTTTGGAACTAAAATACTTTCCTTTTGGAACTAAAAATAGGATTAGCTTCTACACTATTAAGCAAATACCAGAATGAAAATTCCATCCGCCACTAGGGGGCAACAGGGGTTCCCACCCGGCCTGCAAGGAAAGCACCCTTGCCTCCATTATTGGCTGAGCTGCTGGCTTGGTCCAGGAGTGAGCCTAGTTTTTAGCTCAGCCTCCAGCTGATTCATCCTCGGGGGCTGCGCTCAACACTTGTGATGGCCTAGAGCTAGAAGGAACCTCCAAGACCACCCCAGGGTCTAGAACCAGCATCAGCAAACCACAGCCCATGGCTGAAGCTGGCCAGCTCCCCGTTTTGTAAATAAAGTTTTATTAACACACATGCAAGCCCATTTGTTTACATGCAGAGACTATGGCTTCTTGTGTTGTGACAGCAGAACTGAGTAGTTGTGACAGACATTGTGTGGACTGTGAAGCCAGAAATACTTATTCATTGGCCCTTTACATTCAATCAATGATCAATTGGGAAAAATTGTCAACTCCTGATCAGGAGGGACCTGGAAGGGACACACTATTGTACTCTATCTAGAGCACCCACCACAGCAAGCAAAAAACATGTTATTACCAACTTTTATGATAAATATTTCAATTTTTCTACATCTCAGGAGGCAATGTTCTTAGAGTCTGTATCTTTGGAAGTACTTGCAGGTAAGCAAATCATCCTGACATATAGCACATGATCTCAGCATCCCTTTTTAGAGGGGGACACTTTCAGCTTCTCAGTATTACCTGCCATCTGATACTTGTGTGCTCCCACATACATATGTATGTCTACAAGATGCAAGCTGTCACTCGTTCTGACCAAGATTTCCATTCATCAATGACCACTATAAGTACGGAGTATAGGAGTATATACATACAGAGGCAGTAGCTAAGGTCAATCTATGCCACTTTTCCACTGAACGTGCAGGTTTATGACAAAGAAGATTTAAATGGGAAAGAGTTTGACTTGTTGGCAGTGCAAAGGAAATGGGAGTCGGTAGGTTTTGGTATCAGCTGATGTTAAATAAGATGAAGAGAAGATGAGGTGGGATCTGAGGTTCTCATTTCTTCCAGGTATGGATCACTGATTCTCCCAGGTATCCGCCATTTTGCTACATCAGGAGCACAAGCGTTGGTGGGTAGAGACGCAGGCCGTGATGCCAGGAGAGGGAAGGTTAGTGGTTGCAGGGACTCTTGCAAACTTTCAGAAGGCAGAGTAGCAACTTTCAGTTGCTTTTGTTTTCCAGGTCTACTAGAGAATAGGTCTTTAGAGGAATTGTCCTGCACAACTGCGGGGTGGGAAGGTGACACGAACTGATTACCAATTCAAGCTGCACCCATGCAGCGGTTTATGGGTAGCTGCCCTCCTGTCATGGAACTGAAAGGACAGGCCTGGGCTTGAGGCAGGCTGGAAGGTATACGGCTCAGCTCACAACCTGGCAGCTCATCAATTGATCCCAGTCAGCAGACAAAATTTTGTTTTTTTCTTTTGGTGGTACTGGGGATTGAACCCACTGTGCTACATCCTCAACCCTTTTAAAATTTTAATTTTGAGACAGGGTCTCACTGAGTTGCCCAGCCTGGACTTGAACTTTCAATCCTTCTACCTCAGCCTCCCAAGTAGTTGGGGTGACTGTTAATTGCATATACATATATATTATACATACATATATTTGTATATATCTGCATATATATGTATATATATACACAAATACAATGTATATACATATTGTACATATAATATTTGGTACTAGGAATTGAACCCAGGGGCATTCTTCCTCTGAGATACACCTTTAGCCCTTTTTTATTTTGAAATAGGGTCTCTCTAAGAACCTGAGTGTCTTGCTAAATTGCTGAGGCTAGCCTTGAACCTGCAATCCCCCTGTCTCAGCCTCCCAAATACTGAGATTACAGACATGTACCACCTCACCTGGATGATTGTTAACATTTAAAAAATAGAGTATTTTATTTAAAATCTGGATTTCATGAGCCGGGCGTGGTGGCGCACGCTTGCAATCCCAGTATTTGGGAGGCTAAGACTGGAAGATCTGCATTCTCAGTCAGCCTCAGCTACTTAGTGAGGCCCTCTGCAACTTAGTGAGACCCTGTTTCAAAATAAAAGAATTAAAAAATAGGACTGAGGTTTTAGCTCAGAGATAGAATGCCCCTGGATTCAATCCCTAGTGCCACACACACAATAATAACAATAATAATAACAATAATAATAATAATAATAATAATAAAATAAAATCTGGATTTCCAACATCTCTTGAAAATTTGAAATCTCTGGGCACACTGGCTTCATTCCTGCTTGTCAATGATTGCTCTGACTAGGGAATTGGCTTCCCTCCAGAGAGAACCTAAGTTCTCCAGTTTTGTTCTTCTGTTTTTCCTTACCCCTAATCTTTTTAGTTGTTGATGTTATTTATCTTGCCCTTGGGGCCTTTGAGCCTGCAGCCCCTGCTCTCCAGGCCTTCCACCGCAACCTCCTGTTCCTCTGGGGGTTGTTCTGGTCTAGGTGTATTCATCCTATGTGAACCTGGCTTGGGTGATCCAATCCTATTCCATCTGGACTCTACTGCTAAATGCAACCAACAGTCCACTTCTGGGAAGATCCGTGGACTCCATGGTCATGTAGGATGTGAGCCATTTTTTTATGGTTCTGAATGATTGTGAAGAGTGAACATATGCAGGGTGCACGGTGACCTCAGGATGCTTAAAACTCGAGCCATCCTAAGCCGAGCACTATTGTTTCCTCTCCATCCTCTCTCTGGTGATGATGTCTCATAATTTCTGAAGAGGATGGAAGCACATTTTGTAGGGAGGTATTCACCAGGGTTAATACTACTTGTTGGTTTAGAAATCATTGCTGCTAAGACTCTCAAGTTGGTCTTCAAGAACCCTAGGCTTCATTTTAGGTAAAACAAAAATGGAGACACACAAATAGGATTAAGAAAGCACATCTAGATACCTGTCATACTGTTGGGAGTCATAGGTCAGTGATCATTCTGGGTCCTCTTTTTCACTAACATCTGTACAGAGAGAAAACAAGAAAAAAGTACCATTGGTTATAATTTGCATTTTCCAAAATGTGTTTTTTTTTTTTGTTGTTCCATACAATATCATATGCATTAATTAGCTTGAGGCAAGACTTGTTACTCTCAACTCAGAAACAGGGAAATTGACGTATAAGCAGGCTATGGGACATGTGTGAGTTTATAAGATCTCTTAATTTTTCATCTCAGGGTTCCTTCTATAAACATGTTTTAAAAATATTTTCTTAAGGTTACATTTTCCCCTCTCAGGTTTTAAAGAAAGCCACCAGCCCAGTGAGCTACTGTTTCTCCTAAGAGCAGCTAAGATCTCTTAGCATCTTTCATCTGGATCTTTGCTTCTCAAAGTGTGGTTTGAGGACCAGCAGCGTCAGCATCAGTGGATAGTTTGTTAAAGAGAGAGAATTTGAGTCCCACCTCAATCAGACGCTACATGTGGATGGGATCCCTGATGATTCATGTGTACTCTATTTATTTAAAAAATTTCATGGTTCTGGAGATTGAACC
The DNA here is from genome assembly GCA_004027655.1 of Graphiurus murinus. Taxonomy (NCBI): domain Eukaryota; kingdom Metazoa; phylum Chordata; class Mammalia; order Rodentia; family Gliridae; genus Graphiurus; species Graphiurus murinus. The sequence continues at coordinate 27,777 of PVLC010003408.1, forward strand.
CAGGGGCATTATACCTCTGAGCTACAACCCCAGCCCTATTTTATTTTTTTTAAATTTTTAAACAGGGCCTTACTAAGTTGTAGATGGCCTCACTAAGTTGCTGCGGCTGGCCTTGAACCTGCAATCCTCCTGTGTCAGCCTCCCAAGTTCTGGAGTTATAGGCGTGTACCACCACACCCGGCTTCTCATGTGTACTTCAGAGTCTCAGACATCCTGCTCTATAGGGCCGATCCCTCCTCTGCCCATCTTTGACTCTTCCTCAGTCAGAGCTGCCTCCTTCCTCTTCCCAGCGTCTGAGGGAGGAGTGCTGAAGGATGGACACAGATGGACACACTGACTGATGAATACAGGCCACAGTGCCTCTGCGTGCTGCGGGCAATGGCTCAGGAAAACAGCGGAGGCAGCATGTCGGCTTTGGAGTGGCACTGAAGCCAAGGCCCGGATTCCAAGGCGAATGCCGACATGTACTAACTCTGGGATGATGGTGACAAGTAATTTCAAAGCCCTGGGAGCCCCCCTTTTTCCAGTGTAAAATAAGGAAGTAGTACACACCCCACTTATTCCACAAGGCTGATGTTTCTGAGTTTTAGAGAGGGCTGATGGACTGGGACACATGTGAGAGGCATTGATGAGGAGAACCGTTTTGATGTTGGAGAAGAGAAAGCTCATGGAAGTTTGTGGATTACGTTCACTCTGCGACTCCACATTTAATACCACGTCAATGACGTCATGCCTTGACCATGGTTCTTGCCCCAGCTGTGGAAATTATAGGTTTATGTGGCTTCCTTTCCCGCTAGACTGGAATCTCTTTGGGGCAGGGCCTGCCCTTCTCATTTTATATCTTCTCCATTGAGCAGAGCATGACATATATAATAGGGACTCAAGAAAAATACATTGAATAATGGAATAAAATAAATTGAAGTTCATATGACATAATGAAAGCCACCTGAATATGCATCTAATAAAAGAGACAAATATCAGCTCCCAGGAAAATGCATTCTTGCTTCAAGCCAGCATTTCCCGGGTCGCAAGCCACAAATCCTCCCTCCTCCTCATTCAGCTACCCAGCTGTGTTTTGAGTGAGGGGCACCAGGTGTGGAGGTGTCCCACGGTGAGCACTCAGGCCCTACCTGTGCTACTGAATATCTGGACTGTGCTGCTCTTCTTAAAAACTATGCTGTCATTAACTCTCCCTCCCAACCCATGGCTGCTGGCCGTGTTTCCCCATGACATTGTCCTGACTGTTCTGTGACGATGAGGGACTCAGCTCGAGCTGGGCCAACCACAGTCCCCACCTCTGGCCCAAATGGCTCATGCCTGAGGCGGGCTAATGAGATGCCTCTACAGGAGACTTGGAACAAAAGGAAGGAAGGAAGGAAGGAAGGAAGGAAGGAAGGAAGAGAAGGAGGGAAGGGGACAGATACTTATTTCCTTTCCAAGGGAAGAATTCAGCAGAAGTTAAAACTCTAAAACTATCTGGGCCGTGTCTCTGAGCCACCTGGAAAAAGCTCAACTGCAGGGGAAAAAGATCAGCATGACTTTTGGAGAACCTGAAAAGAGAGTGCTGAGTTTTCCCTTATCCCCCCTCCCCACCCCAGGTCCTCTCCTGCTCCTCTGAGGGTCTGACTACTCCACTCCACTCTTCCCTGGTTCCCCTGAGCAAAACATTCCCCTTGCTACAAGTCAGGTTTCTGTCACTTGCAACCAAAAGAATCCTGACTGATAACACCTGGATTAAAATACAACATTAATACACACGTGTCAGAGTAGTTTTATATCCTTTTTATCACGTCAAAGTTGAAGCTACAAAATCCCAGGTATATTCTTGCTATCGACTTTTAATTTCCTTTATTTTCAAAGTTCCAATTGAATAGGCATATGGACTACAAAAAGCTGTGTGTGTGTGTGTGTGTGTGTGTGTGTGTGTGTGTGTGTGTGTGTCTGGGAATGGGAAAAAACATTTTATCAAAATTAGTATCAGCACCATAAAACCTAGTACGAATTTTCTTAGTATCGTGTAGTACTGTTTTCCTTTAACTACAGGATGATTTAGTACTTTAGTATTACTGTTACTATAGTATGGCAGTAGTATTGCTATTACTATAGCATTAATGGCATGCTAGTCCTATTACTACAGAACTTTAGTATTACTTAGTATTTAGCAGCATTTAGTATTAATTAGTACTACTTTTCTTCAATGAGCTCTGGAGTATTAAATGTAACTCCAGAAATGCTTCTGATAATCCTCCCGGGTGGATAGGTGTTCCTGGGCCTCATTCTTGATCATTCTAGAATGCACTGTGTGTCCCACCTCCTGGAACGCAAAGTCAGAATTCCTCCACTGGGAATAGCAGCAGACTCAGGCCTCGGGTAACAGACATTAGCAGATGACTCTTGAAGGGCAAACCTCCAATTTCCATTCCAGCTTTTCAGTAGTCACTGTGTTTTGCCTTCAGAGGACGACACAACCCGAGGCCCTGGCTGTAACTGAGCTTAATTTGCCCTGGCTGATTTTGTTGTTGTCGTCCTCTGCAAAGCGATTAGCCTTTAGGTCTGCCCCACCCACCCCTTCTCATTCACGTCTGCTGTCTCATGCTCGGGCGCATTGGTGCTCCTCATTTCAATCTACGTCCACGCGGAATAGTGTCTGTCCCCTTTCTCTTCTCTCTCTTTCTGTCCTTCTTGCAGCGAAGGTCACCATGACATGGTAAAAAGAACGCAGGCGCTCTGCTTACTAACAGAGTTACCAGCTAGAGTGGGGACGGTGAGTAGACTTCATGGGATCCACGCACTCGATGCCCTGCCGTCTCCTT
>PVLC010003408.1:36021-98178 GCA_004027655.1 Graphiurus murinus
TTTTACATTCCTTTTAGCTCAGGAAGCCAAAAAAAAAAAAAAAAAAAAAAAACAACCCAAGATGCTGTGTTTTAGCCAGCGTCTGTTCCCCGCCAAGGGCAGGGCATTTCTGCGTGATTCTTAAATTCCATACTCCCAGTGTGGTGATGATTTTCTGAACAATAGAAGGAGATTGCTGATTCATGTTCGGCTCCCGGCTCCGAGCATCTTTCCTCCCGCTCTACTTGTGTCGTTGCGACACAATAATGTTCTATTCATCCCTCTGAATTAGAAATGCCGGCAGCTCAGATATGCAACTGAAGGGTCCCCCTCCCCTCTGGCTTATTTAAAGCCTTCCTACAAATAACACGTTTTGAAAGATTATATGGCTCTTATTTTGAGCAATTTGGCCTGCATAAGGATAGCTAAGAGCCCCCCTCCCCCTCTGCTTTCAAAATGCAGTTCCTTGCAAAATGCCAGGCATGCTGTCATGATGATCCTAAAGATCTGTTTGTTAAGTGAATCACATTCCCTGTTCCCCAGGTTCAAGTCTTACCCTTCTATTCCGCTCTGATGTATTATGACAAGCCCTCTCTTTGGTGCATGGGAAAGCCCGTTTCTCATGCTCAGCGGCTGGTGCTTGGATCCTGCCAACGAGTGGGATTACCTCAAGGTCTGATGATCTAAGGGGCCCAGCCAGCCCGGCCCAGTCTGCACACTGTCTACACCGCTTTAGCAGTGAGGCGGCTGGCTGCCCCTAGGCACAGCTTTGCCAGCGAGCAGCTGGGGTCAACCATGGCGTTCTGGCCTCCGACTGTACAAACTGCTAGGGTTGCTTAGTGCTCTAATGCTCTGATGGTCCACATGGGCTGCACGTCAAAAGCACCCAGGCAGATTTGAAAAACCCCAGCTCCCAGGCTGAACCCCAGAGCAATTAGTGTCGTGTAGAGCAAGCCGGTTCTGCAAAGCTGCCAGGTGCCTCCGACGTGCGACCCAGGCAGAGAACCGCTGCTCTAATGTGGTCTCTCAGACAGTGCACGCGAGGGCCCCGACATCTCTTCTTGCTCTTCAACATGCAATCAGAATGGTCCTGCTAGAGTTTAACGCAGGTCACCCCTCTGCTCAGGACCCTGCCCTGGTGCCCATGGCTGCCCCTTGGCCTGTCTTCTCTCCCCATTTTAGCTCTTCCAACCTCTTTGCTAGTCCTGGAGCAGGCCATCTGTTCCCCTCTGCCAGAGGAGCTTTGCACAAGGTTTCCCTGCCCACACTGCTGACCTCCTAGACACCAGCCGGGCCCTTCCCTCAGCTCCATTAAGTCCTGCACACTTTGACTTATGGGGCACCTTAAGAGCTTCCCAATTCCTGCCATAGCTGCCTTCCCAATGCCCGCCTTGCTCTTCTGTCTCCTTTCCATGGTACTCAGCATGTTCACACACGCTGTGCCTCTGACTTCGGGGCTTTGCTCTTGTTTTTCATTTTGTCTCCCTCTGCAAAGGAGTCAGCTTTGTTTTGTACACTGATGACCCCAAGAGCTAACACGGCCCGTGGCGCATAGCAGGCCCCTCATTAAAAGTTGGTACATGAAGGACAGCGGTCACTTTTGAAGGTGGTGAGAGACAGGTGCGAGATGGAAGAGGAAGGCCAACGATATTGGAAGAAAATAAATTCATGTGTGTATGTGGTGGGAGGGGGTACTGGGGATTGAACCAGGGGCATTCTACCTCCGAGCTACATCCCCAGTCCTTCTAATTTTTCGTTTTGAAACAGGGTCTCACTAGGTTGTTGAGAGTCTTGCTATGTTGTTGAGGCTGGCCTCAAACCTGTGATCCTCCTGTATCAGCCTCTCAACTGGGACTACAGACATTTACCACCATGCCTGGCAAAAAGTTACAGATTTTGAGGATGACACTTATCACATGACGCTAATTATTAGCAACTGCCAGGTGATATCTAGGCTATAAAAATGCATACTTTTAGAAACAGAAAGCAGATGGATGGCCGTCTAGGGCTGGGTGGTGAGGGCAGGAATTGGTTTAGGAATGGAAAGTGACTGCTGATAGAAGGGCTCTTTTGATGAAAATGTTGGGTGCAGTAGTGCACGCTTATAATCCCAGTACATGGGAGGCTGAGACAGGAGGATTGCAGGTTTGAGGCCAGCTTCAGCAACTTAGTGAGACCCTCAGCAACTTAGTGGGACCCTATTTAAAAAAAAAATAAGGCTGAGGGTGTAGCTCAGAGGCAGAATGCCCCTGGGTTCAATTCTCAGTTACACACACACACACACACACACACACACACACACACACACACACGTAGATGATGGTGGTGGTTGCATGACTGAAAATTTACTAAAACCCACTAACCCTTACACTTTGAATGGATGAACTTTATAAGGTAAATCATAAAACTGTTGAAAATGCACACTGAACAGAACCATCCCCAGGGTGCTAAAACTAAGCGGGACAAGGAGTACGCGCCATTAGTACTTCTTCCAGGCACGTGGGTGACCTCTGGCTTGGTTCTGACCTGGGGGCGGGAGCCTTCCTTGTCTCTTATTTGCTGCCAGAGACATCTATTTGCTGATAAGAAAAAAATGTAACTTAGACTTGTTGATCGAGATTCAACTCAAGAGTAATTTCTTTGGACCAAAAGGCTTTCCTTAATATCTTCCACATTTCCCCCAAATTCTCCAGTGTGTTTCAGGACCTTCAAGTGGCTACTTTGTGTGAAGCTGAGCTTCGCATAGATTTGATGCTTCTGAATTTACAATGCCAACAAAAACTTGGCCCTACTGACATCACTTACTATCTCCTAATGGCCAATTATCCCGCACAGCACAGAGGTCTCTACGTCTGCAGCTGGGACCTGGGACGTGGCTTGGCTTGCAGCCCTGTGACCCTCCCTCCAACTGGCTGATGTTCTGGTTCTTGAGATAATGACAGCACATGCGATTAAAATGATGGATAGTAACAACTCAGCGAAGATCATTCATATTCATATCCTCTCTCTCTCTCTCTCTCTCTCTCTCTCTCTCTGGAGCTCAACAGCACACCCTGTTGAGACATGAAGGGAGAGAGCTTTCTTTCTGCTCTTCTGCCCATTTGTCTCTTGGAAATCGTGACACATGCCTGTTAGAGAACAGAGGGTCTGATTGAAGTAAAGCCAGGGGGTTACCCAGGACCATCCCAGCCTCAACGTCCTCATGGGGCAATCTCTAAGATGGGAGCATTGCTGCACTATGGGAAGACTGTGGGGGGACTGCTGTTTCGGGCTCCAGAAAATTCCTGGGGAAAACACAGCCAGTGTGTCACCAACAACCAGAAGGTCTGAAGGAAAGGCTGTTCACAGATATTTGCTGCTCATTGAATCAGAGGGTAAGAGGGGCAGAGAACCCCACCCTTTCTCGCCCGCTGGTGGGAGGAGGAGTTAGGATACCGACTGGGAGCAAGTGTTCCTAATTGCTGAGCCACACTGCCCCCCACCTGTATGCCGTCATTCAGTTGGGCAGGGAAGACCAAGACCCGCTGCTTCCCTTCTGGCAAGCGCTGCCTGGCAGAGACAACAGGACGTCCACAAACAATTCTAATTAGAGGAGCGTCAGAGTTTGGAAAGCTCCCTGAAGAGCTCACAGGTTGGCAGTGTTCGCAGGTGAAATAATTGAGTCACGAGGGTACTAAGCTCATCAGTGCATTGATCCATCGATGGGTTAAGACTTGAAATGGACTTACTGGATGGTAACCACAAGCCAGCAGGGTGTGGCCGGAGAGGGGGTCACTGGGAGGGTGGTCCTGAGGGTTTCCTATGGTCCTTGTGTCTTCTTCTCTTGCTCTTTGCTTCCCAGCTGTCAGGAGCTGAGGGGCTCTCCTCTGCCCCCCCCCCTGTCCTCAGTAAGTTCCTGCCTTGGAAGCAGCCAGCTATGGAACCTCGGAAACCAGGAGGCAAATAAATCTTCCCTCCTCTGTCGCTCTTGTCAGGTATTTTGGTCACAGTAATGGAAAGGCTGACGGACACAAGGGGACTGTATTTGTTACTTTATCAGAAGTGCAGAGGGCCACGGGACTGCACAGAAGGGAAAGTGAAAACAAGTGCGCGCGCGCACACACACACAGACACACACCACCACCATCACCACCACCACCAACAACCCAACTCTGTAAAACACCGAATCCTTTGCAAATCACCATGCCTCTCTACATGGGGATGATGCCAGTCTTCCTGATCAAAATGTAGCTGTCCACAGAGTGTCTTTCAGAATATGGGTTCTGTAAAGTCGAGGTGATCGTACTGTAGTCATTTTGACCATGAAATCTGGATACTTGGACAGAATATCTATATCAGCTTGTTTTAATAACATTTGTCCATTTGTCCCCAAAGAAGGAGACAGTATGTCCCGTAGAGAGATGTTGTGAGGATTAAATGAGTTCATCCAAGAAGAGCACTTAGGACCATGCCTTCTAGGCCGTAAGTAAGGGATCAATAAATGTGAGATGTTATTATTATTATTTTATTTTTTGTGGTACTAGGGATTGAATCCAGGGATGTTCTACCTCTGAGTTATACTCCCAACCCTATTTTATTTTTTATTTTGAAACAGTCTCACTAAATTGCGGAGGGCCTCAGTAAGTTGCTGAGGCTGGTGGTGAAACTGACCTGTGATCCCCCTGTCTCAGCCTCCCAAGTACTGGGATTACAGGCATGCACTACCTTACCAGGCTGAGTTGTTATTGTTATGCATAGTTCTGGAGAACTGAGAGGCCTAAATCCACAGGTCTTGGGCACTTTTGCACTGCCAAGGAAGAGCTGGGCAGGAAGAGGGGACGGGAGAGGGGCACTCACCAAATGCTCCTGTTGCCCATTGAAACTTGGCTTACTTCATGCATTGGTTATAGTTTTTGAAAAAGGCACAGTGCTAGATAAAATACTTGCCGAGGTAAAATGATTTCTTAAAAAATAGTACTGTTAGGAAAGAGCGGGATTTCCAATCCTCTAGCATGACATGTGTAAGAGATTTGATGAGGGGATCAGCCCCTTCTCTGGGGATAGCAGTATTTGTGAAGTGGACTGAGACACGCAGTGCTCAAATGATGACTGGGTATTGTTAAAAGTTTCTGTTGGGACTTCAACTACTGCCTCCCCCATGAGAGAACATTAAAATCAATATCTTCTACCACTTCAACTTTCCTACAGAGAATACAGTTTCGATCCCCAAATAATAGTTTTTATGGATATAATTTGGAATGCTTCAGCTGTAACACCTCTAGACTCAAGAAAAGGTTGATTGTAAACAAGACCCACTTTCTGACACATTTTCTGGTATGAGAAGGAAAAATGACGGGTCGTGACCATCAACTTTTGTTGCTGATTTTCTCTGCCACAGAAACACAACCATTTGATTTTCCAGGAAAAAAAAAAATCATGTGATTTAAAACAAAGACTGCCAGAGAAAGAGAAATCAGCCAGTTTCTAAAACACCAAAGAAACTAAACAGATTCTCCATGAAATGCATGCATGAGAATCTTTTCTTAGCTATCTTTTCTTAGCTCTGAGGCCAAGGCCAACCAGATAAAATGTGGCTCTTGGCTTTGTGGTAAAAAGCTAAAGAGTCTATTTGTTGTGTTCAAAAAAAAAAATTGAGCAGAGAAAAAATAAGATTTAATTTTAAATATGTTAATCACCATACATCCTGCACATATGTATATGGTTCCCTACAAAGTAAAGATAACAATAACAATGATCCTAATAAAGGCAGTAACAGCATGAGCAGCTAATATTTATCGAGTACTTGCAATGTGATAGGAATTTTGCTAAGTGTCTTACATATACTATCTTCTTTTTTTTTTTTTTTGCGGTACTAGGGATTGAACTCAGAGGCATTCTACCTCCGAGCTATACCCCCAGCCCTATTTTTTATTCTTTATTTTGAAACTGAGTCTCACTAAGTTGCGGAGTGCCTCACTAGGTAGCTGAGGCTGGCCGCGAACCCGGATCCTCCGGTCTCAACCTCTCGAATGCTGGGATTACAAGCGTGCGCCACCACGCCCGGCCTACTATCTTCTTTATTACTATCAACAACCTATGATGCAGGTGGTACTGACCCATTTTACAGTTGGGAGAACTAAAGTAAGAGATTTGACTCCCTTGCCCAAGGTTTTTAAGAGGGAGAGTCAGGAATCAAATCCAGATCTTGTGGATTCAAACTTAATGCTCTAAATCACTACACTTGATTACTTCTTGCAAGAATAATAATGGTGACAGGCCTTTATATTGCTTCTTTCCATTGGTAATTTCATTTGATGATCACAACTTCATTTTATTATTTCCTTCACAGACGAGTAAGCACAGGCTCAAAAGTTAAATGTATAAAGAAAAACATGTTTGTATTAGGAGAGTGAAGCCTCAATATTTTGTCTCCTAACCACTAATCCAAGTTTCTTCCTAAAGAATCTGAGTTTAAGATTAGCCAGTCACAGAAAGTGAAGAGTTATATGTTTTCTCTCACACATGGAAGCTAGGGAGAAATTGGGATACAAGAGGAACCCCAGATAAAGGAGGAGAAACCCCAGTGTAGCAATGGAGGAGGGTGAGGGAGGGAAGTGTGGTGGGAGCGAAACTTGATGAAAGAGACACTTGTGTTGACTCCAGGTACATATGTGAAATTGTCAGTGCCAATCCCAGTACATGCATGGGGGAGGGAAGGGAGCAGGAGGAAGCCGGGGAAAAGCTCACCAAGTGCTGTGTGCATGTATGTCGCTATCACTTTGAACTTCATTATGATGTGAGACTCCAATGCACCTACACAAGTATATTTAAAAAAAAGAATCTGAGCTTATATCTTTTCCGTACAAATAATTTTTGATGTTACTACTGATCAGTTGCTAATACAAGAAAACACACACACACAGACACACAACCTACGTGTAACTAAACACACATACACACACCACAAACAACAATAAGATTCATACATAAGCAATAGTCACACCTGAAGGATGTGTGTGTGTGTGTGTGTGTGTGTGTGTGTGTTACCGGATTAAACCCAGAGGCATTCTACATTGGAGCTACACCCCCAGTCCTTTAAATTTTTTTTTGTTTTGAAACAGGGTCTTGCTGGGTTAATGAGCTGAAGGATTTTTTTTTTTTTTTAAAGAAATTCTAGCTCAGAATAGCAAGCAGCTGAATTTTAATGTATAGAACACAAAATTTGGTCAGGCTGACACGATTAGTTTTAAAGTTCATTCTTGATGAGCCTGAAACTTTCTCACACATTCAACTTTGTATGAGTGAGACACTTATCTTAAGCGGCAGGAAAACATTTCTTGTTAGACGGGAGACATTTCTGAGTTCAGTGAAGGTTACATGGCTGCTCAGAAAATTATAAGTTCTATTAATAATCACTGCTCCATTTGATTGAGGATATTATTCCTATTATTTTGGGGTCAGATTCATGAGAATAAACCTTACCAGTGTACCAATTGGGTAGCAGTGTTCATAAAAATGAACAGCCCTTAAGTCCCCGCCTCTCACACGCTACCAGGCTCAGCCTCACACGGGATGTTGCTGGAGGTTTTTAAAAGGGATAATACCAATGAGTATTATAAGGGATAATACCAATTTATAAGGAATAATACCAATGAGTATTCTTAGAATAAAGGAAAAGTTCTTTTCTGAAAAGTCAAGAGATATTTGAAAGTCTAGCACATCAGTAGTTGTTCCAAAGAAAAGTCTAGAAGAGGAAGTACGGGGGATACAGATGATTGGGTGACACAAAGTCACTGACTTGCCACCCCTAAAGCCAAGCCCCAGTCTGTTTGTTACATTTTACCCCTCAGCTATAAATCTATCCTCTACTCTGTGATTCTGGGGCTGGGAGTGGATATTTCCCAGAGTCCCGTGTCAGAGGGCTTTCTATTTGATTCTGTCAATAGGAGGCGCTAGAGGCAGACTAGATGGTGAGAAGGAGGAAGGGGACCTCCCTTTCTTTTTCTATCCCATGAGCTTCCTCCACCAGTGGCCATTGGCAGGAACACCTGTCTCTTAGCATTTCCAGAAGCATTTGTTGTATCTCTCTGAGGTCTTGAGGTCTAGTAGTAGCTCCTTGGCCTCTTTTTTTTTGTGTGTGTGTGGTACTGGGGATTGAACCCAGGGACATTCTACCTCCTGAGCTACATCCCCAGCCCTATTTTTTATTCCTTATTTCTGAAACAGGGTCACTAAGTAGCTGAAGCTGGCTGTGAACCTGCCATCCTCCTGTCTCAGCTTCTTCACTTGTCCTGGGATTACAAGTGTGTGTCACCACACCCAGCTTGGCCTCCTTTCTTAATGTCGGAGCACCAGCTTCCCAGGATGGCTCCTTGGAGTTCCTGGACTCCGGCAATCCCGTTTCCTCTTCTAATTCCCAGCGCTAAGGATGACAGCTGCTTCTTGCAAAGGAGGTACCTCAGTGTTCCTTTTTGACTTGTTCAATGCTCCATCTACATAACCACTTCCTGTAGTAAATTCTACTGTTTGAAACACCTGGTGTGACTTTGCCTTCCTCTCTGGAGCCTGCTTGTACCATGCTGGCAGCACAGCCCCATTGTCCTAACAATGTAGCACCAGATACCATGCCACCAACTGAATTAAAATCTGCTCCTGCTAAGTGTGAGAAGTTATTTCCAGCCAAGAGATGAGCATGTGTGAGAAATAAATGATCACCCTTGACCTAAAGGATGGTAGCCTGAAAGGCTTTCAAGGATCCAGCTTTAAAAATTATCTTTTGCATAAACTAATACCTGTTCACCTCGGAGAGGTTTGCAAACATAGGAAAGAGTAAAAAACTAAGACCTGTGCTAGAGTTCACTGCTGATATTTTGGCATATACTGATCTTCCTCCCTATGCTTCTAAATATTCTAAAGGAATTATTATTGTTAACCAACATCCAGTCTCTAGCATTTTCGCACGGTAACTTGAGGATTGACTCTAAGGAGGATGTGACCTTGTTTCATCACAGGAAGCTTCTCTCCTCTACTCTGAGACGGGATCCCTCTGGCCAAACAAGAAACTAAACAAGGGCTAGGGATACAGGCTCCCATCTCCGGCATGTCTGCTATGGCTTCTCAGTTGAGATCATAAAGAAGTAGGAAATCCATACACACTCAGGAGGAATGCTTAGCACATTCTGAGCTGGCTCTTGAAGCGAGTCTTTGAGATTCTGAAGGAATAGAACACTCTACAATCTGACCTCTAAGGAGTAGTATGTTTGGACAGAGGTGGCACAAATGCCTGTGCTAATTACATTCATTCATTCATTCACTCATTCATTCATTCATAACTACTACCATGCATCTACCAAGGGTGAGGGCAAGGCACCCTGCTAACTGATGGGTACATGAATGAGATACCATTCTTCCCATTTCTTACAAAATTCATAGCTAGAAGAATCAAATAAAACTTCAGAAAGAAGAATTACAAGACCAAGCACCTCAGTCCCCATGACACTTTTCCTGATTAATTATTACATGCACTGGTTCTTGGTTCATTCATGGGTACACCTGTCACCAACTCCCTGTACCTTTTAAAAAGTCTTCAGTTTTAAGATGTTCTCACGTAAACTGGGGACAGTGCTAACAGCTTGTGGGTCCACTGTTTCAGTGGCCATCTGTCTTAAAGTTGTTTACCAGGAAGAAAACAGATAAAATCAGCATGAATGTTTATGCTCTAAGTAACACAGCATTGATACATGTGAAGTTAAAAACCTAGGAATCCAAGGCAAAAATAAATGAGAGCACATGAGTAGTTTTGGTCAACACACCTTGCGTTCCTTGAAAGATGAAGTAGATGTAAAATAAGAAAGGATATCAGAATAATCTCATTAATAATGTCATTCTAGATTATGTACAACATTTCACACCTGAACAAGAGAATAATAGGATAACAGATAAAAACAGAGCAATTATGAAATATGACCAATGTTAGGTGATAAAGAAACATTGCAAGAGTAGGAATAAGGAGATACTAGAGATCAAATAATCTTCCCACAATATAATCAACTTAGAAATAAAAAAATACAGACACAAAAGAAAATGGCAATTTCCTTGAAGCCAGGAAAATTCTCTCCTAAACAATTATTTTCCAGAGTAAGTAAGAGTCTCATTGCTAAATATGTAAGACTAATTAGTATCTAGATAGTGAATGTTAAAATCTATGTGATGCTCCTAAAGCTGTCCTTAAAAGAAATATCGCAAGTTTCACACATTTTGTGACTTGAAAATAAAGAAATTAAGTATTTATAAAAAAGGACTATGAAGTAAAAAATAGCTAAATGAGAAACTAATAAGGATATAGCAAAAAAGCTTATAGAATTAGGAAATATTGTAGCAGGGCTGATAAATATAGATATTCAAAAGTTGATCCTTTGGAAAAAACAAAAACAAAACAATAAATAGATGAACCACTAGTTGACCTAATTAAGAAAACAAAGGAGAGAGAGAGAGGGGAGGAGGGAAAGAATAAATTCACAAAGTTAAGAAAAATAGAGAGAAATTAGGTACAGATGTTGAGAATTAGAACAATTTTAAGAGATGACTGAATAACTCTATGCAAATAAAAAAATTAGAAAGTAGTTTTTAGGGAGATATGAGGAAGGAAATGAACCAAGTAATGGTGTGTACATTTATGAATGTATCACTCTGAATCTTACTATCATGTACAACTACCTTATACCAATACAAATTATAAAAAAGCAGTTATTACTATAATGAAGAAAAAACCCCACAAAGCATACAGATCAGATCCTCCTTCTTCCCCTCCTCCCCTGAAAATATCAAAACCAGAAAATAAATTTCCCATGTAACAAATTCATAGGTCAAAAAATTATTTAAACTCATTTGAAAGCACAATGAAAGAGAAAACTTTTCTCAGTTGTTTTTGTGAAACCAGCATAATTCTTTTTTTTTTTTTTTTTTTTTTTTTTTGCAGTACTGGGGATTGAACTCAGGGGCATTCTACCTCCAAGCTATACCCCCAGCCCTATTTTTTATTCTTTTATTTTGAAACTGAGTCTCACTAAGTTGCGGAGTGCCTCACTAGGTAGCTGAGGCTGGCCTCGAACCCGGATCCTCCAGTCTCAGCCTCCCGAATGCTGGGATTACAAGCGTGCGCCACCACGCCCGGCTTGAAACCAGCATAATTCTGATACCAAAAGTATGAAAAAAGGAATATGTTCAGGCCATTTATTTATGTTGATACACAGATCTTAGATGTAATATCAGCAAATGACTCTCAGAAAAACTTAAAAGAACAATACACCTGACAAAGTGGAACATTTCCAGGGAAGCAAGGAAGTGTCCCTATTAGGAACACGACATCGCTAATCAGAGGAGTAAGTTCACGGAGTAAAAAAGTGTTTAATCTCCTCGAAGGAGTGTGTGTGTGTGTGTGTGTGTGTGTGTGAGAGAGAGAGAGAGAGAGAGAGAGAGAGAGAGGAGAGAGAGAGAGAGAGTGTGTGTGTGTGTGTGTGTGTGTGTGTGTGTGTGTGTGTGTGTGTGTGTGTTTTACTGGGGATTTGCATTCTACCTTCGAGCTACACCCCCTATCCTTTTTATTTATATTTTATTTTGAAACAGGGTCTTGCTAGGCTGCTGAGAGTCTAGCTAGGTTGCTGAGGCTGTCCTTGAGCCTGTGATCCTCCTGTCGCAGCCTCCCAAGTACTGGGATTAGTGGAGTGCACCATAATGCCCAACTTCACTGCTTGTTCTTAAGGCTTAAAAATCCACAGAGGTATAAAATTTTTGAAAAAGAATAGTAATGAGGGGAATGAAATCTTTAAGATATTAAGCCAGTACAATGTTTTAATAATGAAAACACTTCTGTATTGGTGCATGAAAAGATGCCAGATCAATGGAGCAGGACAGAAATTAAAACACAGACTTTAGTATACATAAATATTTGCAGTATAATAAAAGTGGCTTACTCGATTCATAGAGATGGAAAAAACCAGCAAACTATATAGAAAAATATATCAAAGTTAAATCTGTAAATCATATTTTATACCTGGTTATTCATGATACAGGTGAAAAATGTAAGCACAACAAATGAAAGTACTGAAAGAAAACCACAGGGAGACCCTCTCTCTTTGCTTTACAATAGTGAAGACTTTTCTAACTATGGTACAGATTGTGGAGACCACCCACAATCTCACTTAGATATGTAGAATGTAAATGTTCATCAATAAACACTAGGTAAGCCTAATGTTTACCTAGGTTAACCATATAATAACCATACAATAATCTCCCAATGGGATGCTTCATGGATGTAAGAAAAGCCCAGGGAAGCTATGAGATGACATGAAGCAATTGCTAGGTAATATTAAGGGAGGACAGGACAGCGCGTAGTGGTGACACCCATGTGTACAAGTCGAGGATGGATACAGTCACCTAAAAGCCAGGGATATCTATGGTTGGGAACATGAGAAACTAGCCAGTTTGCTTATAAGGAGGAGACTTTGGTGGCTAAGGGGGTGGGGGGCTAGAGGAAGACTTTTTTAGTGCAAGCCCTTTAATACCTTGTGATAGCTATTCAAAAGGATGAAATGAAGACAACATGAAGACGTGAATACAAATGAAGGTGAAAAAATTGAGGGAAAACTAAAAAATAATGCGCATTTCACCCAACAGCTGTGCAAACTAAATTCAATAATGCGATAGTGGTATAAAATAACATAAAAAAGAAAATGAAAGGAAGATATGGTATAAATTTTCCTGTAGTCATAGAAAGATAAATGCTTAGTCTTCTTCTCTACTAAGTAGGACTTCAGAACAAGGGTTATAAATGCCTCCAGGGCCAGACATCCACAGCTCCAACGGAGACCACCAAGGGCCAGCTGTCCACCAGGCACAGGGAAGTGACACTGAACTAACATGGGCAAAACCTCCACCTTCGTGGCCCTTTCAATCTCAAAGGAGGTAGCACTGGGGACTAAACTATTGTCACAGAACAGTGAACACGAATGGGGTGGGAGTGCTATTTTAAATATGGAGTCCTCCACAAGAAGTCAAGTCAGCAAAGTATAGAATACCTGCATACCCATGCTTAAGAAACACAAAAACCCAATCATAGAACCGGCCTAGGTGTCTGTCAGCAGATGAATGGATAAAGAACAGGTGGGTAAAGAAGTTGTAGCATATCTGCACAATGGACTTTACTCAGCCACCAAGAAGAAGGAATTTACAGGAAAATTAGTGGAACAGGAGAATATTATACTAAGCAAAATAAGCCAGACTCAGAAAGTCAAGGGTTGTATGTTTTCTCTTCTGTGGGGAAACTGGGGAGAAAAAAGGAAGGAAAGGAAGAGAGATCTCATGAAAATAGAAGGGAAACAAGTAGAGAAAGGGGACCAGGGAAAGGGAGGGAAAGACAGGGCAGGTACCTGGAAATGGAATGGATCAAATTAAGTATGCGCATGTACAAATAGGTAACAATGAATTCTACTATTATGTAAAACTGTGATGTACTAATAAAAAAAAAAAAAAAGGAAAAAAATAAAGCTGGGGTCAGAGCAGACCAGGATGTCACCTCTATAAAAGCAGCAGCAGAAACTCTGCTCCTTGAAGCAGCAGTCATGTGGGCTTGTGTGCGCCGTTCTGCCAGATCTTCAGATTTGCCAGAGGAGACCAGAAATCCAAATTTGTACTCGAAATCTCCCGATTTTTAAATCCTAACTCAATTTTAAAATAAAACCGCAACATTGGCCAAAGAAAACACATGTCGCCGGCCAAGGCCGGCCCAGTGGATGGCCAGTTCAAATCTCTAAAGAAATGAGATTGAGTTTTAAAACAAACACACCAGGATTTGTAAGCCCTGTCATCTTAGGGAGCTATGCGTGTTTTCCATTTCTTCAAACATTTCTGGAACTCCTCGCTAGGAACCAGTTGCTTTTCGAAGCCATGTTTCTCCCCCCCTTCCCTCCCCCACCACATCAGAAATCCTGAATCTTTTTGGACTTCAATCTTGTTTGGACCCTGGTTTTATTTACAAGATTTGATTTTTAATAACATGCGGGTTTTTCTGAAAATTCAATTTACCCTCAAAAGGCTGAGGGTATGTTTAATAATTTACTCTTGGCCTTGAAGGCCATCCCCAAAGAGGAGCCACAAATATTTAGAATAAAATCGGTATCACTAAAATAAACATGTATCTGGCCAAGGTAACTGTCCAAGAGAATCGCATGTAAATGTGCCGGAGGCGACACCGATCTCCCAGCCTTTTAGGCATTTGGTAAAAGGCTCAATACTTTGGATTTGGTCGATTGCTACTGGGATTTTTCTTTTCTTTTTTCTTAGGAAGGGCTCAGTTCTTTGGATCAGATGGAACACTTATAAGGCTGTTCATTCTAGGGACCCTTGGCATGCATATCTGCCCAAATGAAAGCTTTGGCCCCAACACAAAGAGCACGTGGCCTGCTTTTATTTTCTTATGACCAAAGCTTAGTTTCTGTGGTTGGCTGATGACATTAGTTATGTAGAATTACAGTGAGGAATGCAAGTCTTTTTTTGTTGTTGCTTTATTTTTTTTCAAATGTGCCTGTGACAGCTTGGATTTTCCTCCCTAACGACACATATGAATCAGAGGCCACAAGTTTGCATTTTAGAAATATTTGTGGTAGTTAGGAAACACACACTGCACTTGTTGTTGTTATTATTATTATATTCCCATAGAAATAGAGTGTCCCTGGGGAGGGTGTAAAAGAGGCATCGAGTTGTACACCAAGACGTGGGTTTTAACAATCCCTTGGGGTCAGATGCTTAAGTCTTCCTTGCTCCTAGTTAATGGAAAGTCTGCATAAGTCGAATTCCATCAATCTAGCATCTATGCTAAAGCTCCTTATCTGGGATCTAACATGTCATAATTATCCCTCCATCCACCCATCTATCCCTCCCTTCATCTACCCATCCTTTTATGAAAAAGGTTTTTGAGGATCTACTATTGATCAACTTGGAGCTTAGCAGACACAGTGTAAAACAAAAACCATGGTAGCATCTGCCCTTATTGAGCTTACTGTCTTTTGGGAGGGAACTGGTATTAACTAAGTTAATTATGCAAGTCGATGTAAAATTGTAGCCATGTCAAGTGCTAGGAGGGAAGGAAGAAAGTGTGGGATTTGACCTAGGGAAGCCTTCCTAGAAGAAGCGATGAACGAGATAGGATTAGGATGAGATCAAAAGAGGTGTAACTGCCTGGGTGGAAAGAGAAAGCGGCAATTCCAAGGCCAGGCTCCACGGAGAGGGCAGCCTGGCCTCATTAGGGTTCTGGAAACCTGGTGGAGTGTAGGGGGAGACGGGAGGGACCTGAGACAAGATGAGTTTGGAGAGGCAGACAGGAACCCGGCCAGGCACGGCCTTTTAGGCCATAGGCGGGACTTTTTATTAATCCTAAATTGGAAATAAGTGGACATGATTAGATCTGATTTTCGAAAGATCATTGTGGCCGCCCGCATTTCTATGCAGATAAATGGTACTGAAGGTGTCCATGGGGTGACATTGTTTTAGGACAGCAGATGGAGCTAAAGAGGAGCACCTCCACTCCAGGAGCACCACCCCGGAAGAGCCAGCAGGAGGAGAGGGATGAAGGAAGCCAAGAGTTGCTTGAGCCGGCAAGAGGGTCTGGGAGGCACAAAGAGACCCTGGAGGATTTCCTGTCACAGAGTCTAAGGGAAGAGTGACCAGCTGAGCCTTGCTGAGAGGACAGACAAAAAAAAAAACAGTCACCGAGCTGGAGATGGTGGCGCACGCCCGTAACCCCAGCACTTGGGAGGCTAAGGCAGGAGGATCACAGGTTGAGGGCAGCTTGAGCAAAGAGACTCTCATCAGCCTAGTGAGACCTTATTTCAAAATAAAAATAAAATAGGGCTGGGGGGTGTACCTTGGAGAAAGAATGACCCTGGGTTCAATCCCTCGTGATACACACACACACACACACACACACACACGCACTCACGTCACTGGAATTAGTAACACAAGGGCATCGATGATCTTAACGAGGGGCACTTGGTTGGCGGGAGGAGACCTGAGGCCAAATATACTAGGGTGATGGGAGAGGGGGGCAGAGCGGGGCACACTGATGACTTGTGAGAAGTTCAGCTGCGAATGGGAGAAGGAATGATTGGGAGCCAGCTGCAAGAGACATGTGGGTGATGAGCTTTTTGTTTTTAATTTAATAAAAGATGTGGATGTGTTTAAAATATGATTAAAAATGATGATATACATATACAATTTTAATATATAATATGTGGTAATTACATATTATATATATACATATTATATATATATTTTTTCTTTTTTTTTTTTTAAGAGGGAGAGAAAAGATAATCACTTCTGAAAGATCCTGGGAAGGGATCCCCTCGGCAGAGACAATCTCAGGTGTTTAGGGAAGAATGCTTCCACGGGAGGAAAGACGGTGAGCATAGATGTGCGTGGGTTCCTGTACGTGGGTTCAGCACAGTGAGTTTCCTTGAGATAGGTTTCATTCTCTCTATAGGAAGAAGTAAGGTTGTCTAATGACAACAGGGGAAGATAGGGGATTCCAGGGGTTTAGAGAGGATGACGAAGTCTGTAAGAGCATTTATGGGAAGTGGAAGAGTGTGTTGAACAGAGATACTTGGTAGGATTTCAGGGCCACGTTGATGGTCCATTTGGGGCTGGTCATCTGAATCCACAGCAGTGCCATTCACCTCTATTCAGTGACTTTTTTTTTTTTTTTTTTAGGGGTTGTTAAATTCTTGAGCAGGATGAGGAGCTGTGCATTACTAGCCCTGATAGCCATAACCTGTGACCTTGGGCACATCCTTCTCTGATTCCCAGCTTCTGTGACTTATCAGATGGTAAGATTAAATTAGATACTACCCAAAGGTCCATGAATGGCCTTGACATCCATGGAGAGAGCCCTTCAGCTTATCAAGAGGTTGCTTTTGATACCTTTAGTTTTCATTTAAGAACAAATAGCTCTCTTTCAGAGCTATAGAAAAATGCATGCTGCAGAGGAAAAAAAATTCATGTCATTTCTAGAGCTATAATCAATGAATCTATAATGTCTAGAGTTTTTAAAAAAATTAAATTGAGGTTGGCAAACTTTACCTAAACAAGGGCAGATAATAAATATTTATGCTTTGGGGGCTAAATAATCCTTTTTATTTATTTATTTTTAAACTGCTCAATTATGCCATACAGTTGCAAGGTTAAGTGAATGTCTACAGCCTGGTAAAACTCCACTTGGAGAAACAGGCAGTAGCCCCTTTTCACAATTTACACGCAATAAATTACATAACCCAGTGAACACACCAATAAAGCCAGCGAATGCGCAGGGTATACACAAATGGAAGCCGTCTCCTACAGTCCCTACAGGGCCCTGAGAGTTGCAGCCCAGCCCGGCATTCCGTAGCCCTCCATTCAGCTTCAGCTTGCAGCACTGTGCAATTAGGAGCTCAGCTCTGTGGTTTGGCACCTCACGCCCAGAGCGACACTTCCAAACCAAGAGCCGAGTCACAGCCTGGCGCTTTCTGAGCTGGGATTGGTGTTCATCAGTGAGAGCCCTCTCTCTGCATGCATTTATCTACCACGGGCGTGTGTGTCTTGGAGTAGAGCAGGAAAAGAAGGTAAAACGACTCCAGCTAGGAAGCAGGGTTAGGCACAAGAACTGGGGAGGAGGGAAACTTACAAAGGGCCCCAGCCACGCAAGCGACGCCTGAGGGCCACCCGGGTGGCAGGGCTGCCGCGCCAGTCTGAGGCACAGAGACAGGAAAGGGCGGGAGGGTCTGCTGCTCCGGCAGCTCCCCTGGGTGGGCCTGGTTGCAAAACCAAAATAAACTTGGGAGAGTGAGAGGGGAGGAAGGAAAGAAAGAAACAAACAAACAAGCAGAGCTTCAGCTTATGTTTTCCCCCAAGGAAGCTCAGCCCTGCACATGCTGCCCAGGAGCTGCTAGTGACCTCCCCAGAAGGACTGCTGCTTTGTGCTTAGTACCATACGGTAACTGTACCTAGCACTGCCATGGACTCCCCGGCTAGACTAAAAGTGCAGGGGGCCATTTTGCCTTGGTGTTGAGTATAGGTGCATACGTTATAGTATGCATTATCATATTTACATCTGAACTTAACACATTATGGCATGCATTATAGTACATACACCGTACTCAACACGGAAGCAAAATTAATTATCGCGTGGGCTCAGTGGAGGTGGGTACAAACGCATCATGAACACCAGTATCCACGGGCCCTGTGAGCTGCACCTTCAGCCTGGATCTAGGCAAGCAGGTATAGCTGCTAGTCTGTTTTCCAACTGGAAGTAATTGAGACATGAAAGGCCGAAGAAATAGGACGAGGTTGCTAGTAAATAGCAAAACCAGGTCACCGCGGGGGCCCCTGCCCTCCACCTCTCAGACCTACACGGCCTTTTTTAGAGTGGAGCATTGGAAGGAACCCCAGAGATCCTTTGATTCAGTGCCTTAGTTTTAGATGTGGAAATGGGAAATTAAATGGCTTGCCCAGGGTCACAAGAGCCCCTGGTGGAAAAGGTCACTTGGCCCCTGATAGCTCCCTTCACGCTCCTCCACGCGTATCCTGTACTCCTCCACGAATATCAGTTGAAGAAAACAGAGGGTGAATCATTCGTCCCGTCCCGACAGAATTTATTTGCTGGGGCTCCGAGGCGAGACTCTTTTTGTGGTCTTTGGACTCTTTTGACACCAAGGCCAACTGGCCGAGATGCACGACTCGGAGGTCACTTATCATAACCAGAAACACGAGGCAGGTCAGCGCCAGCACGTTTCCACACAGGGTCAAGTTGCACATTTCAGCTGTGGCCTGGAAAAGGGTGTGTTTCTCTAGGTTGAAAAAAAAAAAAAAAAAGAAAAAGAAAAATGCAACCGTGAAACAAAGGGCACTGTCAGCGCCCAGCCAGGAAGCTGACGAGGCAGAAACGAGAGTGCTCCTAGCAGGGCGAGCACGCCACTCTCATGAAAGAGGAACAGTCTGGGCACAGAGAATCCAGCTCTGAAACATAGACGTAACTGGCAGATTTGAGCCCCCGTTTTTCAAAAACAGAGCTCTACAGGTGGGAACTGTCTTTCCTTTTTACTTTCCTTTTGTTATTTATTGTTTATTTCTTTTTTAAAGAAAAAAAAAAGAGCCTAACACCTAAAAGTTGTTTTTCCATATCAGAGTCTAACAATTCGCTTGATTTTGGACTTCAGAAATAAGAGGTGAAGCCAGGAGTGGTGGTGCACGCCTGTAATCCCAGTACTTGGGAGGCTGAGACAAGAGGATCGTACATTTGAGGCCAGCTTCAGCAACTTAGCGAGACCCTCAGCAATTTAGTGAGATTTTGCTTTAAAATAAAAAAAAATAAAATAGGGCTGGGGGTGTGTCTCAGAGATAGAATGTCCCTGGGTTCAATCTGCAGTACTACAAAAAACCCAAAACAAACAAACAAACTCCCATGATTTATGTTCCATGTTTCCCTTGGTCAAATGACTTATCGGTTCATTTCATCCCTCTGTACACAGCTTTGATGTCTCTGTTGTACTCAGGATAAAAACCAAGGCCCCCAATTCCCTCTGATTCCATCTCCTGCTCTTGTTCCACTCCCATACCAGCCTCAGTGACCTCCTTGCTATTCCAACACGTCGGTGTTGGTTCTGCCTCAGGACCTTTGGACATGCTCTCTTCAAAGCCACTCTCCCAGGTATTCTCAGAGAACTTAACACCACCTTACTCCATGGTTTATTTCTTTATAGTATTTATTGCCCATGAATTCCCTCTTCCCAGTAGAGTATAAACACCATGAAGACATGATGGGTTTTTGTTTGTTTGTAAATTATCTCTAGTACCTCCATCAGTGCTGGGCAGGGCAGGTGCTCAGT
Organism: Graphiurus murinus; assembly: GCA_004027655.1. NCBI lineage: Eukaryota > Metazoa > Chordata > Mammalia > Rodentia > Gliridae > Graphiurus > Graphiurus murinus. The sequence goes on from PVLC010003408.1 coordinate 55,890, forward strand.
ACATTTATTTGTAGAACTTAGTTCTTGCAAATATTCTTTCAGCCAATTTAGATGGCTGGCTAAAGCTGAACATGTCTTTTAGAGTGTCTGGGCCCAGTATTGGAAGACAATATCAGTATGATAGAGAGCTATTTCATGTTTGGTTTTAAACATAATGTAGATGAGGATATTACATTTTAGCTCTTCATACCTTTCAGTCATTACTTTCCAACATTAAGAAGAATAAGCCCCTTTTTTGGTACTCTTCCAGTCTCAACTCTCCTGCGAGACCCCTTCCAATTTCTTTTTCTCTTCTCTTGTTCTTTTTTTACCCAATGCCTGCTGTGTGTTGAGCGTGTATTCCAGACCCTTAATGTTATTTAACCCTTATAAACCCACTGTGAATTAAAAAGTATTATCTCTGCTTCCCAAGCAAGAAGATAGATGCATAGGGAGGGAGCTGGCCTGTTCAAGATCACACAGATAATAGAGGGTTGAAAGAGAATTTGTCTGATCCTAAAGCCCAGGCTTTAAAAAGTACATATACTACTACAAATATGCAATGTTTCTAATAAACTCAATTTCCCGGTGTTTAAGTGTTGGCATTTTACCCCCTAATTATTTTTGATGATGATACTGGGGATGACTTCATGATACACCAGATAGTAGACTTCAGGTGGACTGGAGTTATAGCTATTTTTATTTTGATGACATTTCTTCCAGGCTAGGACAAGAGCGAGACAGAGTGGGTGTTCAGTAAATGTTTGCGGAACAGATGCATTTTGAGTTAAGCACAGACGTAGGCAGTTATATCCATACACAGGTCCCTATATTCACAACATTATCTACCATTCATAGATTAAAAATTGTCTTTAGAAGCTGTAAAGAAGTTGTTGAAAAGTAAAGGTTTTCAAATATGAGCGGGCAGTTACAGGACGTGGAATACCCAAGTCCTACGTCCTCATCCAACGTGATGTCTTAGTTCTAAGGTTTTGGAATCACCGACCCTGGGAAGGATGAAGAAATGGCATTTGTGTCCCTACGTGACACTGGATGGACAGATTTCCTGGCTCCTCGTTCCTGCCCAAAGCACTTTGCATCTGGAAGGGCTCTGAGCCTCATTTTTACATTGGAGGAAAGTAAGGCCTAGAGAAGACAAATAAATCTCCAAATTTCACTCAATAATTAGGATATGAGTTGAATAAAAGTGCCCATTTGGTGCTTAAAAAAATGTTATTGCATCTTTTCCATTTTTTTTTCCCCCATAGAAGTTGTAGTCAAAGCTTGTCATAGATGATGAGTTTTACCTGGGGAAGTTTTCTTTATATGTCTCAAATTATTGCCTTGTTTTTTCTGCTGAAAAGGCCTAAGTTAAAAAAGATAATATATGAAAATCCCTTAGCACAGTGGTTGGTACTGGTGGTACTGAGAAAACACTCGCTAAATAGCAACTATCATTATTGCACCAAGGTTACTTTAAAATTTTAAGTCATTTATAATCTAGGTAGACCAAAAACTTCAATTAATCTTCTACCTGAAAATTAATGTCTCAAGTATTTGAGACATTTGAGAACTCCCCCAAACAGCTGTTCTATGGTTACAAAAAATGAAACCAGTTGGTTCCTTTGGCAGCAATATCCTAAGATTCCACAAGGGGGCAGTACCCCTTACAGCAACAGGGTGCTGGTGGGTAGAAGGGAATTGTGGGTGTTAAGGTAAGACAATACTATAAGGTCATTCATAGGAGACATTATTATAATGCTTTTGAGTGATAAAGTGCATTATGAAAAAAAATAAAACGGAGATGAAATAGAGAATAACTTGAGGGAAAAACTAATGGGAACACTGACCTTTGGGTGAGAAAGGGTTGGTTGTGAGTAGACTGCGGGAGGAGTATTGCCTCTGAAGGAAGACCAGGGTCGAGGTGGGTACGATATCAGTCTACGTGAGGCACAGAAAGGCCAGTGTAGCTGGGACATGGTGAAAAGAGGTAAAGACAGAGGTCAGGATACCCCAGGTCTTCCTGCTGCTAGAGTTTGTGCCTTGAATCATAATGCTACCCCTGAACTCTGTAGAAAAAGTCAAAGGGCAATGATCAAGATGATAAAAGTGGTGCCTTTTAGAAATAGTGAAAAAAAAAAGTTTAGAAAATGTCTCAGTGATGCTTATTAAATAATTCACTAGATATATGACTTTTAAGACTTGGATCTATGAGGGAAAGACATTAATAGATAGATACCGAACTTACTCAAAGTTTTGTGTTCTAAGGTTTAATCTTGTACAGGATCAGGATTTCTCTGCCTACTTTTATAGTGCTGTATAATATTCAAGATTTATAATGATGCCCATGAAATTATTTTGCTAAGGAAAAGAAAAATGCCTAGAAATATCTTCATTGAAAAGTATTACTAATGTATTTTAAAGGAAATCTATCTTACGATTTATGTGAAAGGTTATTTATTCTAGCATACATGCTATTAAAATTACAAATAGCACAAATTTCCAATAATAGGGGATTTTTTGAATATATTAATGTGCTTCTGAGTTATTAAAATCCTATTTTCAAAGATTATGTAAGGATATATTATTAAATATTAAATGCTCTGTGTACTGTGAGAGGAAAAACAAGCAAAAAAATAAGAACCATGTATGAAATGTGAATCCAGTTTTTAAAAACTATACACATATCATCAAAATACTAAAAGAAAACACATCAAAATGATATAAGAATGAATGTCTGTTTTCTTTACAATGCTTGTCTATATTAAAATTTCCTCAAAGAATGCATTTATTTTAGCTGGGCATGGCAGCACATTCCTATAATCCCAGTTCTTGGGGAGGCTGAGACAGGAGGATTACAGGTTCTAGGCCAGCCTCAGCAACTGAGTAAGACCCTATTTCAAAAGTAAAAAATAAAATAGGGCTGGGAATATAGCTCAGAGGTAGAATGCCCCTGGGTTCAATTCCCAGTACTCCACCACAGAGAATATATTTATTTTATAGCCATAAAATAAATAATGAATTAAATATTTGGGATTGAAGTTGTAATTTCCATTTAAACTTTTCAAAATCTGTACAGTGCTACTTTTTTATATAGAAATTGACATGGCATTTGAGATAATAGAAAGGATCATTGTGGAAAGTTAGATCATGGAATCGACCCCCTTGAGTACTTAATACACAAAAGCATACTTAAAACAGATCAAGGCAAAATGTTGCCAGCAGCCACAAAGCCAGGAGCATAACTCTGTATTCTCATGGTACAAGGTGTTGGTTAAAAGAGAAGGAGTGGCCGACATGACAGCCCGGCTCAGGTGGATTCGGCAGGTGAGTGGGCTGAACCCCAGTAATCTCTAATGCTAACTGTAGTCTTGGAATGGAGTGATCTGAGCCAAGAGAAGAGAGAGGCTCAGGAGAAGGCATGAGGGACACCTTGGAAGACAGAAGCTCTCGTCTGTGACCATGAAACCTACGCAGAGGCAGAGAAAGAGCTAGAGTCCACAGGGTCCACGGCAGCTGGTGGAGGGGACCTGGGTGTGGGGCATCTGGTGGCATTTAGAGGAGGGAGCTGAGCCCAGGTCCCTAGCAAAGGCAAGGTGCTGCATGGATGCCTCCCTCCCCCATTTTTATCTTCTTGCTCTAGGAAAGCTGGAAGCTAAGACCCAGCCTGTAAAATGTGCAAAGGAAGATGGGAGATTTAGAAATGATATAGGGGAAAATGTCAGAGAAAATCCCCCTGTATTCTACTAGAGGAAAAGGAAGTCTGGATGGCTCTTCTCCACTAAGCACGGAAGATTACAGCTGTAATTGATGAATGGAGGGGAGAGGGGAGAGGAAGGAAAAATGGAGGGGGAGGGAGTGGGAGGAGGAGAGGGAGAAGAGTTTAGGAAGGCTCAATCTATGAAGAAAACACGGCCCAAGAGAAATAAGAATGTTTCCTCCAAGTATTTAATAACAGATTAAAGATAAAAACAAGTTGAAAAGGGAGGGGGCAGATGTAAGGGGAAAAAATGAGAAACAGAAAGACGTAATAAGGCTAAAATAATGCAAGAGGGAAACTTCATAAAATAGTTAATAGAGAAGGAAATGATAGAGTTTACAACAGTTAGATAAGTGGACAGGGGTGGAGACCAAAGACAACTGGTACTCCAGATAAGAGAAATATAACAGAAAAGGCAGAATATTGGAAACTTATCCCGAAACAAAAGGAGACTTCAATCTGCAGACCAAAAGGACATGCGATGTTCCAGGAAAAAAACTGAATAAGAATGACTGATGGCTGATAAAGATTTTCTGCTTGATCAAAACCTGGTTAGCCTTCCAAACCTTCTCCTAGGTTCATTTGTACACTTCCTTATAAAATCCAGTTTTAGCCAGCATCTATAATTTATAATGTGCAAGGACCTTGCCAAGGAGCATTTATGAAGTGATCCCATATTTATAAAATTGTTTCTACTCATCCATACTCCTCTTATCCTTCTTTCTTCCTATTTTGTGCATATGAACAGAGGAATAATCTAGCAGGAATATTCCCCAAATGGTATTACTTGTTATTTCTAGGTGCTAGCGCTTTGGGTTATTATTTTCTTTATTTCTTATATTTTTCTGTTGTATTTAATAGCAAATGTCACATCCTGTTACATAAACAAATACACCATTAAGCAATATACAGTATGATTATGTTTTACAAAAGCAATATTCTAAAAATAATAAAGAACGAGAGTACTTTCTTACATACTCTGGATATTGGCATTATTTAAACTCCATTTATTGGCAGACACCATTAGACATCCAGTTGTGTATACAGCGCCTCCTCAGTGCATTGTCCCGTGTGTCGCGAGAGCTAGCCCCACAGAAAGACTCAGAATTGTGACAATATTGGCTTACTGCCTTGTGACTAATATACCACAGCAGTCATCTCTCTTCATGTATAAAATGTTGGCTTCTTGCTAAGGAATGTTGTCAATCTGACTTAAGTGAAAAAAACAAACAAACAAACAAACAAAAAACCCATGAAGCTAGGCACAGTGGTGCACACCTGTAATCCTAGTACTCGGGAGGCTGAGACAAGAGGATTTTAGCGAGACCCTGCTTAAAAAAAAAAAAAGATAAGATAGGGCTGGGGCTGTAGCTCAGAGGTAGAATGCTCTTGAGTTTAATCCCCAGTACCACAAAAAAAAAAAAAAAAAAAAAAAAAAAAAAAAAAAAAAAAAAAAAAAAAAAAAAAAAAAAAAAAGAAATAAAGTGGAGCAAAGATTAGAGTTTTAATGATTTACTAATGTTATCTCCAAGAAATGAGAGCAAAGGCAGAATTCCCACAGGCTTATTAAATGGAAACACACACACACACACACACACACACACACATACATTTAAATTATTTCTGATTATGAGTGGTGATATCAGCTTCTATGTTCCGTTACTAGTGTACTCTCTTGACAAATTTGAGCAAAGAGATACCCACCTTATCACTAATAAAATAAGTGTAAAAATTTCTCTTTTCAATAAATACATTAATGATTTATATGATCATAAGTTTGGTCCTTTCTTGTTTGGCTTTTAAAAAATTTTTTTCTTCTTCTCTAACTTTCCCCCATTTTTATAGTATCTAATGTCAAAAAATAACATAATTTAACTTCTTACTCTAATTTGGAAATAAGCCTATTTTTTAAAAATGTGGTCATGTAGATGGGAATCATGTATTGTAGAAACATGGAAGGTAACAGATGGTTACATTGAAAAGCAAATTTTTAAAAGGGCGACGCAAAAGTTGTATTTCCTCTTTATTTTAAATAATTTGTCTTGTTTCACATCATTGAAAAGCAAACAGGCCATTAGAACCATACATGATGTGTTAGACACTTAGCCAGGTTTATTACCGGAATGGGTACAATTTTATTAAATTTTAAATACATTCTAATGTGCTCCGGGTATAGTTTGTGCTGCAAAATTACCATGAATTGCTTACTCCCTGACTCACTTTAAAAATGAAATACAAGTGTCAGGTCAGAGACGAGCTGGAAATCCCGTTTAATTATCAAAATAACAAGAATGTAAAGGGATCCGTGGTGGCTTTTAATCAAGCAGGCCTGCAGCCTTGGGTGCTAACCTTGTGAGCTTCTATCTGTAATGCCATTACTCAGGCTGCCTAGAAATGAGATCCTTGCAGCGCTTCCAGCTGGGGCTTAGCGGCAGCATTTCTAGCATCTGTGCAATACTTGAAAAGGCACTAAGGTAGCAGCTAAGCATCAGGATGTGGGGACTTCAGCCTCATGCTGTCCTGGAAACTGCACAGGACTGGGGTGTTGGTGGACCTGAATCCTTTTCTTTCCTCTTTTTTATTGGTGCATTGTAATCATGCATCTTTGTTAGGTATAAGCTGATAAAGGCATACATGCACACATCTCTCATTTAACCCTTCCCCAATTCCCACCCCGTGCCCTCCTTCTCAAGTTCAGTTTAGTGATTGATTTTGATGTGTTCATGAAAGTACATCATGTGCATTAGGGTGTCCCCCTTCCCCCCATCAACTTCCATTAGGTCAAATTCTTTGCTCACCTAAGGATTCTCCTTCTTCATCTGGAGTCCCTCTTATGTCCCATTTTATCCCTAGCTTCCGCATATTAGGGAGAGCATCCAATTTTTTACTTTTTGTGACTGACTAATCTCACTTAACATGTTTTTCAGTTCCATCCATTTCCCTACAAATGACATGATTTTGTTCTTCTTTATGGCTGAGTAAAATTCCATTGTGTACATATCCCATAGTTTTGTAATCCATTCATCTGTCGATGGACATCTTGGCTGGTTTGGTAATTGTGAATTGTGCGGCTATAAACATAGATACACATGCATCGGATCTGGGTGGACCTGAATTCTAATGTCACCTCTGTCCCTAGTCAGCCGGGCTCTTGGCAAAGTCCCTTTGCCCTTTGGATCCATAGAGAAGTTTGTCTAGCATATTTCTAAAGTTCTTTCTCTCCTATTATTATTATTATTATTATTATTATTATTATTATTATTTGATACTTGGAATTGAACCCAGGACATTCTACCTCTGAGCTATACCCCCAGCCTTTTTTTTTTTTTTTAAATTCTGAAACAGAATCTTACTAAATTGCTGAGTTACTAGGTTGCTATGATCCTCCTGTCTCAGCTTTCCAGCTTCTGGGATTATGGGCATATGCTACTGTGCCCAGCTACATTTTTTTAAAAATAAATAAAAGCATGAGTTTTCATTTAATTTTACATGCAAATGTTTAGGATTCTATCTATCTGCTGTCCCCAACAAAGTTCCTTACCATGACTAAAGATGGAGAGGAAGGCTCTTGCCTTTTCAAAATGCCTCCTCTCTTGGATATTCAGGCCTAAGAAATTTTTCTCTTAGAGATACATTTCCAAAACAGCCCTCCCTAGGCACAACAGGAAAACTGTTTCCCCCCCTGTGGAGTAAATTTTTCATTTGATATTTTAGTTACTTAAGTATAGGTTGTAAACTGAGGCAGTAAAGAAGTTCTGTACATCAAAAGGACACTCAGTATAACCAGATTATTCCTTCTTAAAAAAAAAACAAACAAAAACTGTACAAAATTGAACCATCATTAAAACAGAAAAGCACCCAAGACCAAACAAAACATCAACCAGGACACTTGCTACCCAAACCTTATGATGCAAGTGGCTTATGAACACACCCTACCAGTCAGAGGCGCTCCTTCTCCCCTATCTTACCTCCCAAGACAAGCATCTCTTGAAAAGAAGGTAACGAGAGTGATGAAGCCCGGTTCCTTTGAACAGTGTCCACTCCTGAATGTGGCTAAATTTGGAAGGTGGTTGTGGGAACCAGCGCTGTGGTGGGGTTACTGAAGGGCTTTTATACAGTAGAGGGAGGGCTTCTCTCATACCCTTTAGAAAGCAACACTCGGCACACCTATAATCCCAATGCTTGAGAGGCTGAGACAGGAGGATTGCAGGTTCAAGACCAGCCTCAGCAACTTAGTAAGACCTTGTTTCAAAATAAAAAAAAAATAGGGCTGAGGCACACACATACACGTACACACACACACACACACACACACACACACACACACACAACCAAGAAGCACTCTAAAGTTGGCAGTGAAGGAACAATTCTACTGTTTTTTCAGTAAGAGATTCTCATTAGAAGAGAAGCACCCAACTGGTCCCTTGAATTCTAGAAGCTCCTAGTCTTCCAAGAAGAATGTTCTAGCCCCCAAAGGTATCTTGATATTCTCTAGAGTCTCATTTCTCAGTCAAGTGTGTAACTGTGTGTCTACATATACAGTACGTGTGCTGTGTGTGACACGTACACTTTTTTTTTTTCTTTGAAAAATAAGCCCATTTAGTAGTGAGAGGACAGGCAAGTGGGTTCTAGGGAACTTTGCTTCCCAACATTCACAGGGGAAAATACTCATTACATGGTAAATGATGGAGGAAAAAGAATGAGGTCTTAAGTTAATATTTGTGTTTTAGCTCAGAATCCTTAAATGAAGATATACATTTGAATACATCTAAAAATCGTATGTTCAGAGGAGAGCTAATAAAAATATTATCTACTTTAAAATTTCATGCTATTTATTTAATATCTGCTTTAATATTTCAAATACTTAATAATGTTTATAAATGTCTGGAGAAAATTTTCTTCCAGTAACATTCTGTTCACAGAGAGCAGATGAACAATAACTTGAACTTCAAACGCTCAGTATTTAGGTATGTTCCAGCAGTAACTAAGTCAGCTATCTCTTTGGATTTTTCAAGGGGATGGACAGATTATCATAAAGATGTCAAGCATTCAAGTTGTTCAACAAGTTTTCTCTTTTTTTTCTGTTTTATGCTAAGTCTGTGGTTTTAAAGTCTTTTTTTTTTCCCTTCTTCTTTTTTTTCAGACAAAAGCTATGGGAAGTCTAAGAAGAAAAGCAAATTTAGCCAGAGAAATAATTTTTAAAGTTGGCGGGATGTGGAGGAGGCAGGCAGGAACTTCACCCACACTCTGTCCCCCAGTTCTGGATCAGCTTGTAGAAGAACAGCCCTGAGCTCCTGGGGGCTCCCTGTACCCACCTGTGTTCTAAAGCTGACCAGCAGCATGAGCAGAGCCAGGGACATGTAGGAAACCCAGGCTTTCTGGCCCGTCCCAGACCCACTGAATAAGAATCTGCATTTTAAGCAAGATCCCCAGATGATGTTCATATACTCCTGGAGGTTTGGTAAACACCAGCCTAGAAGACTGAGAGACTTCAGAAAGAAACCGAGAGACATGAAGGTCCATATCAGAGATCTCAAATGTCTTCCCATCACAATTGTCTGGTCTAATCATGTTAGACCACATCCTGCTGGGTCTTGGACTTCAGTTTCTGATTCAGTAGGTCTTGGGTGGGGAACCAATGTCTTCATTTCTAGCAAGTTCCTAAGGTGATGCTGATGCTTCTAGTCCAAGGATTACACGTTAAGAACCACGGATGCATACTGTTTTATCTCTGCTCTCTGACCTGCCTTCTGCCTGTCTTCCAAGCTCACTGGTCCATCTGTTTCTCCCTTCCCCTTCGCACCTCTCTCCCTCATCTGTTGGGGAGAACAATGGAGCGAACATTTAGTTTCAGTTTGCTGTAGCTACTCATCTTTCACCTCATTTAAGGCTCTAAGGGCCACAGAAGCTATGCTCAATCCTGTTCCCAGGCACTGTCAATTCCTCAGAGTAGATAAGATGGGTGCATACATCTCTCTAATAAGAGGTGGAAACAAGATAAATGCCCTGGAGTATATCCAGATAAAATGCTAAGTCAGTAACAGGAGAAGACTGAAAAAATCTCAGTTCCCTGACTTAGTACAATACATTTAATCTCTCTGAGGTGAAACAGGGTCTTGGGCATTCAGTCAAGATTTATTGAATTAAAACTTCTGAATGTCAGAGTAATATAACAAGTGATGCTTACCCACGACCATTGTTCTTGTAGGTTCTCTAGCTAGAATCAGTCTGGGTTTTGTACACTTGTTCTATGTGTATAAATTATTGACAGTACAGAATATTGAGGTCGGATTTTAGTTTCACAGTGTCTGTCTTTTGCTTCTCTTAAAAAAACAAAAAAAACAAAAAAAAAAAACAGAAAACAACAACAACAACAACAAAAAAACCCAACAGAGGAATTAGCTATTAAAAGATTTTTAAAAAAAAATTTTTTATGGTACTGGGGACTGAACCAAGGGGCATTTTGCCTCTGAGCTACACCTCCAGCCCCATTTTATTTTTATTTTGAAACAGGGTCTTATGAGGGCCTTGAAAAGCTGCTGAAGCCGGAGCGAATCTGCAATCTTCCTGTCTCAGCCTCCCAAGTATTAGGATTACAGGTGTGGGCCACCATGCCTGCCAGAATTGCTATTTTAATTCTGGGTAGCTGGGGTTTTATACTGACTATGCCTGAATAATATAAAAGTTATCTAAAATGGTATCAAAGATAGATTGAGGATGGGTATATGGGGGGGGGAATACACCACACAATGTGTATTTGTTATCACTTTGAGTCTCGCTATGATATATAAGTACATTGCACCAAGAAAAATATATAAAAATAGGTTTAAATAGTCATTCACATGACTTATTATTGTAGTAGCAGGAAAGGACCAGCTACTGTTTGAATTTTTAAAAATTGCCCAGAACATCACATTTTTGATATCTCTGAATACATTTTTGACAAACCACAGTACAATTTACTTGTAATAAAGTGTAGGTAGGAGAATTGATCATCAGACATAGGGGTCCTTGGAAGAAGAAAACACGTCACAAGTGACCTCATTGGTTGGTGGACACCAGTCTGTGCCCAATGGAAGAAAACACAGAACAAAGCACGACCTTTTATTACCCTTCTCCCACTGGTTGCCAATGACCCACCTCAACCGAAGCTCACCCACCAGAACCAACAGTCTCCTGTACTAAAGTGCAAATTGCAAAGACAGGCCGCATGTATCTTTGTCATGCACAGTTAAAAAGCTGCAGATACTTGTCCTTTAGCAAAATCTGAAAGGCATGGTTAGGAGCACATTTCTTGCTTGGCTGTAACCTGCTTGTTAGATTCCCCTCTCCTGGCCAGAATGAATATTTGTTCCTGAGAAATACCCAGTAAGATATATTTCCACTAAGCCAGTGCTCCGACAGGCAGGATTCTAGGGAGGCCTGAATGGTTCGGAGCTCAGCTCAGTAGAGAAAGAAAGAGGCAGGCGAAAGGAAAGCTGATTCCAAGAGATAAGCCAGGAGCACAGTCAAAATGCAAACAAAAAGGGAGAGGTACACAGGAGAAGCCCAAGGGACCGACCTACCATAAGGGCGGTGGCCCTGCGCCTGCTGTGGGCACCGAGAGTTCCACCTCTCTACACAGTGGGTACTGAAGAAGCCAGAGGATTCCAGTAGCCAATAGGCGACCCCCAAGTCAAAAGAGAAAATAGGGATTATTATAAATGGGATGTTGGCAGAGTGAGGATTTGAAGGAAAGTATGATATAAAACATGTTTGCATTTCGTTAGTTAAAATTAGCACTGAGTAGATATCACTATAAAAGGTAGGTTTTCAAGAGGTTATGCAAAGAATGAAGGGATGTGAAAATACAGACGGGCACAGAGCCCCGGGCCCCTTCCTTCTCTATCCTGATGCTCGGGAGGAGGCTGACTGGCTGGCTTCAAATCATGGCGGGTCACAAAATACCAGACAACTTATCACAGGCAGTCTTACAGTACAGAACCTTGAATCAAATTTGTTAGTCTTTTTTTTTTCTCTAAAAAAAGTCTATTGTATTTTATTTTCTTTAGATTTGAGGCATTCTATGGAAGGAAACTAACAGATTTTACTTTTTGTTTTATCTTATTTTTTTTTGGTACTAGGAATTGAACAAGCGTGTTCTACCGTCAAGCTACGTTCCCAGCCCTTTTTATTTTTTGTTTTGAAACAGGGTCTCTCTAAGTTGCTGAAAGTCTTGCTAAGTTGCTAAGGCTGTCCTCAAACCTGCAACCCTCTTGTCTCAGCCTCCTAAGTACTGGAATTACAGGTGTGTGTGCCACCATGCCTGGTTTAGCTATTGTTTTAAACATAAGCAAAGTCATTCAATAAAAGACAACATCACACGGGGAGGATAATACTGATGTGCAGGGAAGGGTGGCTAAATGGTTTTGGCTGAGGCTCTACTCGCAGATAAGCCACATGGCTAGCAAGGCACAGTCACAGGGTTTTGGAACTAGAAAGCTCTTAGACTTTATCTGGTTCAACACTCACACTTTCTATTAAAAGAAACGGAGGCTTTTAGTTCTTATGTTTCTGTCATTTGTTTCTCTTTCCAAAACACCCAGCAGGGGAATTTATGGTTTCATGAGAGGCCTAACTATTTTCATTCTAGGTAACTGAGGCTTTACTTGTGTTGTCTGTGCTTTCTCTGTGGCAACCTAAAGATATAAAAATTATTATTTAAAATGATATAAAAATCAGTTAAAAAGTCAGACACGTGACTTGTTGAGCTGGTGAAAAGGAGGGAGGGCAAGGGGTGCAGCTCAGCAGTAGAACACTTGCCTACTAGGTGATATCAATCTCAGGAGTTTGCAAATTGTATAGTTCCTGGTACATATAAAATGGTAATTGTTGTGGTTATGATGATATCAGGGTTATCATGTTTAGAAGGCCATCTTTCCTCCTCCTCCTCCTCCTCCTCCTCCTCCTCCTCCTCCTCCTCCTCCGCCTCCTCCTCCTTCAATACTGGGTATTGAACCCAGGGAATTCTATCTTTGAGTTATACCCCTAGCCCTTTTTTATTTTCAAACAGGATATTACTACATTGTGGAGGGTCTCACTAAAATTGCTGACTTCTATCTCTGAGTTACACCCCCAGCCCTTTGTTATTTTTAAATTTCAAACAGGGTCTTACTACTGATGATCTTTCTGTCTCAGTCTCCCGAGTACTGGGATAACAGGTATACACCACACCATGCCCAGCTTCAAGGCTACTTATTAATCATTAAGTTTGATAATTTTTGTATGAGTGGGATCACAGACCATTTAAAATTTTCATATCTACCACAATAAGTCAGTGCCTACAGGATTTTGTCTTAGTTCTGCGAAAAATGGCTGGAACTGTGAATTTGTTGCCTTTACTTAAAGATAGTATATTGCCTTAAATTTAGTTGGAGATAAAAACCCTTTTTCCCCTGGCAAAGAATTTTTGCTCATTTAACCATAGCGTATAAATCAAGGAGAGAATCAAATAAATTCGTTTCTAGAAGGATTAGGCTGTGATTATACTAGATTTTATTTTCACATTTCCCTTAGCTGTAGTTATTTTGTTGTGATCATACAAATCAATTCAGAGCCTCACTCACTGAGCAGTTTATTTCTCAAATCTCAAATATTCAGCCGGGCGTGGTGGCGCACGCTTGTAATCCCAGTACTTGGGAGGCTGAGATAGGAGGATTGCAGGTTTGCGGCCAGCTTCAGCTACTTAGTGAGGCCCTCCACAACTTAGTGAGACCCTGTTTCAAAAATAAAGAAGAAAAAAGGGGGGTGTAGCTCAAAGTAGAATGCCCCTGGGTTCAATCGCCAGTACTGCAAAAAAAAAAAAAAAAATTCAAATATTCATTCCCTAACACTTCAGTGGACGTGATGTACATACACAGACTTATCAATGCCAATCATAATATCAGGCCTGGGAAGGTGGGGAGGGTAAGGAAGGTGGGGAGGCTCACCGAGTGCTGTGTTCATGTATGCCTGTCACTGAACTTCATCATGATGTATGATTACAATGCACCAATAAAAAAAAATATTCATCCCCTGAATTATTTGACTGGGCTTATGGCCTTTCCCCCTACTAAAGTTCATTGACCTTATTTTTAGACCATTTGGAACCCAAAATTTCAAAGAAAACAAAATATTAATGTCTGTAAAAAGTAACACCAATACCAAAAAATGTGTGTGGATTCAGAGTTTTAGATGATTCAACATATGACATCATCATCTGGGGCTCCCTTATTCAAGTTGTATTTGCAATGAAAGGACAATTATGTGAATCATACACTTAGATGTGAACTTTTTCTAATAGAAAGAATGTAGTGCGTGGCTCTGAATTCAACACACACACACACACACACACACACACACACACATACACACACACACACATACACACACACACACATCCTCCACACACACCTACAAACAACACAGCTGGGCTCTCTCCAATCCACAAACTGCCAACCATGATTTTAGCATTTGTAGGAGGTGGTGAAAGTGCAAATCTTTCATGTATTTAACAAATCCCAAGCAGCTATTATTTGTCCAGCACTCTGATACCCTTTTCAGTGCTTGAGAGAAATCAGTGAACAAAATAGATATCCTAGCTCCTCTTTTGAAAATCTGTCCAATAATATTCCAATAGAACAGGATGCTAATTGATATCTCTCATCATCGTATCCACAGGGTTACGGTTCCAATGGGAGAATTAGAAGAAATTCTGTGATGCGGGTAGGACACACACTCTATGCATCATGTTCTCATGGACGGAGAGCGCCTGGTGTCAGTTCTCAGACCTGTGCCTGCCAGCGACAGTGATAGAATGGTTCCCGCCCCACAAGAACACACAAAAAGAAGGGCATTCAAGCAACACATTGATGGCTTTGGAGAGATAAAAATATTCCTTCATTTCTGTGGTGATGGCTCTTTTGGTTTGTTCTGTCTTCAAATACTTTTATTTGGCAAAACAGAAAGGTTGGTGATCCTCTCTCTCTTTTTAATGTGAGATCGTCAGGGCAATATTGACCCAGTTCCACCAGCCATGGTGTGGCCGCTTTGAGTCCACTCTCAACCCAATTATTTAATTATGATGACCCACCTCAAAAACAAACAAACAAACAAACAAACAAACAACCCTGAAATACATTTCAGAAAAAACTCGAAAGAAAATACTAATTCAGTATTGCAAATGGAAAGCCAACAGCACTGTCATAAATGACAGATTGCTGAAAAGTGGGTGTGGTAGGCAAAAACGTTATCTCTTGGTCCCCCTGAAACCAGCCAGGGTCACCAGCACAGCTTTTGCTTCTGAGATAGGACAGCGATAAAGCACTTTAGGTTTTTCCGATTGTTAATCTTCACCTCCCAAGACAGATGAATTTCTTTCGGTTCTGTTGTGTAAGGGCAGCTGACCAAACTCCTTCTCCATACTTCATATAGCTCACGATAATAATGCAATCATATGGTGGGTACTCCCCATGCGTGGTTGTGATGGCACTTTGATTTCAACTTCCCAGTGTAGCTTGAGATTCTCTTCCTGTTCCAATGGTCTAGGCCAATGGTCCTCAAACTTTAATGAGCACATGACACCCC
Organism: Graphiurus murinus; assembly: GCA_004027655.1. Taxonomy (NCBI): domain Eukaryota; kingdom Metazoa; phylum Chordata; class Mammalia; order Rodentia; family Gliridae; genus Graphiurus; species Graphiurus murinus. Next base: position 71,233 of record PVLC010003408.1, read on the forward strand.
CCCCCCCCGCCCCGCAACCCCTCTCGAGGATCTTGTTAAAATGCAGATTTTGATTCCATAGTTCTGAGGTAGAATCTGGGAGTCTGCATTTCTTTCTCTTTTTGTTTAAAGATCTTCATTGATTTTATTTTTGATTCTAGAACCCAGCAACCCTTTATTCCATAAAATAAGAGTTCCCCACAGTCAAGCACAAGAGATGTTTCACAGACAGAAAAAGGTTTGAAGAAAAGCAGAAACAACATACAAAATGTGGATTGGTCATTGCAGAGAGACAGGGAGATGGAGCAATAGAAAAATTGCTGGTTAACATCAGGTTACTCCAGATTACCTTTTGTGTGTGTAAGGATTAAGGTAGACAGAATTTTTAATGTCAATCAAAACTGGCCCGTTGGGGAAATTTGGCTGTTTCTCTCTCTAATCCTGATTTCGTGGAAGGTCAGATGAACAGATTAGTTTCTGGTAAGTGATGTGGAACATTAGTGGGAGTGGAGAGTCCACACTTCACACATGCTGCTCTGCTGGCCCCAGGATCACACTTTGAGCAGCAATGGTGTCTCAGGATTGACAGGAGGGACTAGATTATCCTTGGAGGTTTTTTTCTATCCATATTTGCCCTATAATTTCACAAAATATTTTCCTAACAGTAATTGGGAAATCTTTCCTTTCTTCCTTTCTTCTGTACAGGAGATTCAACCCAGTGGTGCTCTCCCTCTGATCTATACCCTAAGCAACTTTTTATTTTTTTTTGTTTTTGAAACAGGGTCTCACCAGATTGCTGAGAGTCTCACTAGGTTGCTGAAGCTGGCCTCGTGTTTCAGTCTCCCAAATACTGGGATTACAGGTATGTACCACCATGCCCAGCTAGTTATTCTTATTTCTATTCAGTAATTGAATTTGTTACTAATTAACTTTACTTAATCTCTAATTTTCAATCTCTGATGGTATTTACACAGCTCTACTGGTATATAGCACATTGAAATACTGTTTATGTGGACAAAATTATAGTTCAGAATAAACAATGCAGCACATGGTGATGCATGCTTGTAATCCCAATACTTGGGAGACTGAGACAGGAAGATTACAGGTTCGAGGCCAGCCTCAGCAACAACTTAGCAAGGCCTTTACCAACTTAGTGAGACCCTGTTTAAAAAAAAATAGAACTGGAGGTATAGGGGTGTAGGTAGAATGCCCCTGGGTTCAATCTCCAGTAACACAAAACAAAACAAAACAAACCAACAAACAAAAAGTGATAGACCTGGAAGTTTAAGGTTACCTAAGGAAGCAAATGAGTGTTGATTTGTTATTAACTTCTTATAGATTATCTTTTCATGTGTAGTATTATTTAACACTTAAAAAACCCCCACTATATTAAGAACATATATAAAAAAAAACCTATATTAAGGAACCAGGGATGAATACATGCAGGTAGAATTTGTAATGACCAGTTTTAGTGACTCACATTCCTTCTTGATGATTTCTCTCTCTTTTAACATCACAGTTAAAATCATTTATATCCTGTTGTTCCCGACTGCAATGGTTTGGATGCAGCTTGCCTACCAAGGCTTCCTGCATTGGAGGCTTGGTCTGTAGTGTGGCAGTGTTGAGGTGGTGGGACCTTTAAGAAGTGGGGTCGAGTGGGGGTCATTGAGGTCACTGCCCCGGAAGGGATTGAGGTAGTTTTTATGGTAGTTCCTACCTTACTGTGTGATAGATAAAAGATGTAATTCATGCAAGTCACTTAACACAGAGCCTAGTGATACAAAGAATTTGTTGGTATCCAGGGTCCACTGAAATTAATAAAACTAATATCCCATGGGAAGAGATACTATTAGTCCACCAATGCGCCCTCATTTCTTTGTCTAAGAAAAATGTGTGCCGTTAGTTGTAGAATCCTCATTACTTGGATTTTGGAAACAACTGTGTTTTTGAAGGACACAACTGATTTTTAAAAATTTATGTTCTTAATTCATATTAAATAATGGTGCAACTTTGGGCAAATCACTTAACCTCTTTTGGTCCTATTTTTTTCTACCTGTAAAGGTATTGAACTCGATAATTTATAATAAGAAATATATTTTACACTTCAAATAATGCTATGTAAATGCATAAGATTATCAGTATCAATCAATATCATGTACAGTGAAGGAGAGGGAGATTCTTTTTGTGGGAAGCAGCCCACAGCCAGCTGCGCACCTTGGCTGCTAGTTTAGCTGCCGTTGAAGACTTTAGCTTCCAACAGGTTCTCTTGTATGTGTGTGTATGGTGGGGGAGCAGTCAAAGTAGAGCTGCTGACCTTTGTGGCGATGACTTTGTCATCGTGTCCCACTGTTTTGGGCCACATTTTTCTTTCTTCAGCTCCTACCACAGCAGGAGGGGTTGTGCATTTGCGTTTGGGTTTTTGAGAGCAACCTAACCCTATGACTTTTCCTGGCTCCTTTTCTGCCACCTTCTTTGGGCTTTATGAATTGGCTGGCAGTGGCTCTCCACCCTGGGTGTACAGTTGCTGGGGACTTTGAAACATGACATGAAAGATGTGCATGTGTCCTTCGAGGTTCTGATTCAATGGTCCAGGTCGTCTCCCCACAGCCCTTTACATTTTGAAAATGCCATCTCCGGGTGAGCATGGTACACACCAGAGGCTGAATAACTTCTGGAATTGGACATGACAGCGAGCGTTAATCACCCCTAAACTGCCTCTTCCCCATGTGCTGGAATTTTCAGGGATTGCAAGGGAAGAAAGCAATCTGGGAAATCTCATACTCTTCTATCCTTTTATGAACCTCTTTCTCCATGTCTTGTAGATAATCTTCTGAGTAAAGCCCCTATCACACTTTGGCCTATCACACAAGGCCAAATTCAATGTCTTTCTTGTATGTGAATTTATTAAGTAGCATTGTCTTGGGTGGTTTCTAAACCATTCCCCCAATTGTTGCCTGTTGGTGTACAGTAACTGACATTTGCGTTTTATAGTTGGCTGATGAATGAAAGCTTTTGCTATTAGCTCTCAATTATCAAGTTAACTTTTCATCTACTTATTCAGTGTCTTTCTTGTATGTGAATTTATTAAGTAGCATTGTCTTGGGTGGTTTCTAAACCATGCCCCCAATTTTTGCCTGTTGGTGTATAGTAACTGATGTTTGCATTTTATAGTTGGCTGATGAATGAAAGCTTTTGCTATTAGCTCTCAGTTATCAAGTTAACTTTTCATCCACTTATTTGCTCATTCAACCTTTACTAAAATGTGAATGCATTCACCAAACACTTATTAAGCACCTGCAATGTGCAATGATTAGCAGTCTGAGCTCAAGGAGCAAGATTCCTGGGTTCATCAATTAAAGTATTAAAAAGAGAGGGGGGGAGGAATAGAAATTCTGATATATTTGGAATAAAATAATTATTAAAAAAAGATTCCTGGGTTAAAATCCTGGCTCTATTACTCAACATTTTGATTTTGAGTAAATTATCTAACTTCATAAATCTTGATTTTATTATCTGCAAAATAACAGATAATAAATAATAATTATTATTCTATCATTCATAGTAATGAATACTGATAGTACCTGTCTCACTGGTGGTGTCATGAGAAAATGACCTTTAAGATGCCTGGTATAGTGCCTAGCACAGGACACCTAGGCAGTAAATGTCAGTCATTATTAGTATTATTCAGCTTGGGCTTGGTCCTGAGGATGCAAAGATGGAGTATGGATGTGGGGGGCAAGCATCAATGTAATGAAGACGGGGAGTAAGCGCGTAGGGAACACCCAATTGTAGGGGTAGGAGAGTAGTATTAGCATGTGGGAGGCTGATAACTGGTTACAATGCTGGAGAAAACCTCTGAAGAAAGATGAGTGAGAAGGCTCACTTTATAAAAAATTCATTTTTGTCTTCTATGACTAAATGCATACCATTCATAAAAGTTGCATGAATATTTTCTTTCTTTTTTTTGCAGTACTAGGGATTGAACCCAAGGGCATTCTATCTCTGAGCTGCACCCCCAGCCCTATTTTTTTATTCTTTATTTTGAAACAGGGTCTCAGTTGTAGAGGGTCTCACTAAGTAGCTGAGGCTGACTGTGAACCCGTATCCTCCGGTCTCAGCCTCCCAAGTACTGGGATTACAAGCATGTGCCACTACGCTCGGCTTACATAAATATTTTCAAAAGAAATGTTTGTGTCTAGTAATCTTTTTTTTTTTTTTTTTTTTTTGGCAGGGGAGGGAGAGAGACTAAGTTACCAATTCCATTCCATGACTCTCAAAGTGGGAAGGGAAGGAAAATAGTTCATGCATGTAACAGAAGTAGCTGTTAAGATTGTTGTAAATACAAACAATAATAAATGCTGGTGAGGATGTGGGGAAATAGAAACCCTTATGCACTGTTGGTGGGATTGCAAATTAGTATAGCCACCACGGAGAGCAGCATGGAGGTTCCTCCCAAGACTGGGAATGGAACCACCATATGACCCAGATATACCATTCCTGGATATCTTTCCACAGGCACTGAAATCAGAATATAATAATATGTGCATATCTATGTTTATAGCAGCACAATTCACACTAGCCAAATTAGGGAGCCAGCCTACCTGTCCATCAACAGATGAATAGATTACAAAACTGGTATATATAAAAAATGGAATTTTACTTAGCCCTAAAGAAGAACAAAATTATGTAATTCGCAGGTAAGTGGCTAGAACTATAGAATATTATATTGAGAGAGATTAGCCAGTCACAGAAAGTGTTGTATTCTTTTTTCTCATATGTGGACACTAGGGAGAAATTGGGAAACAAAAGGGACTTCAGATAAAGGATGAGAGATTCTAGTAAAATGGTGTAAAAGGATTAAGGGAGGAAGGGGGGATCTCAATGAAGGGAACAGTTCAAATAATGCTCTATGTACATATATGTATATAAAACTACCAATACCATCTTGATAACATGTACAGGGAAGAGGGAGAGGAGTGAGGATCCAAAGGAAAGCTTTCCAAGTGCTGTGTGCATGTACGTGTCTATCACTCTGAACTTCATTATGTTACATCATTATAACGTACCAGTAGAGGCATATTACAATTAAAAAAAAAAAAAAGAATGCTGCAGAGAGGCATGTGTCAGGGCGGGAGGTGGGTCTAGAGCAGCAGATCTCAACAGGGAGTGGGTTTTTGTGTTGTTTTTGTCCCCCAGGGATACCGGTGATGTCTGAAGGCATTTTCTCTTGTCAGGACTGTGGCGGCAACGCTACTGGAATGGGGTAAATGAAGGCCAGGAAGGCTGCTGAGCATGCTGAGCATCCTTCGATACACAGGGAGGGCAGCCCCTTACAACAACACATCGTCTGGTTCAAGCGCGCCAACCTAAATCAGTGATTCTCAAAATGTAGTGTGCACCAGGGTCCCGTGGAGAGCTGAGCCCCAGCCCCAGGCTTGACTCGGCAGCCTTAGGGGTAGGAACCAAGAATCTGCAGTTCTAACATGTTCCCAGGTGATGCAGAAGCTGCTGGTTCAGGGACCACACTTGGTGAACCACTTGCCTATACAGCCCTTATATCCCCTTTCAAACCTCAAATCTACAAGTTATGTGAATTATTTTCATTTACACACATTTGGGGTGGGAGATTAGCAGTTATATTTAAGCCATTTGCCAACAAGGGCCACTCAGTTTGTTCTATCAGTATGTAGAAGTAAACTGGTTATAAAATTAAAAAAAGGATTCCTTCAATGTGTTCCAAATTGCAGTCTCTGCCTTCTGGATACTTCTCTCAGGGGCACTTTTGGCCAAAAGTAATGTCACAGGTAAGTTCAAGGTAGAAGGATTATTAACACGTTCTCTAAAATTTAAGCTTGCTACAAGAAGTCAGTCCCTTTACATTTACCAAATAATCAATGCTCTTAACTAAGGGACAACATCATTAATAATGCATCTGCTTGCCAATAATCATGCTATGATGTTTGCACCCTGTATGGATATATTTTCATTAACTTTGGTTTTCCTCCCCAACAGAAAGAAGTCTAGCTCTATTTTTCTCACCTTAACAGGGGTTTAGGGATTTAAGGTGGGTTGAGAGAAACCATAATGATATTGGAGCATCGAAAATATGCAGAAAAATTAGAGGGACCAAAATTACAGAACATAAAATAGAAAAGACTCATAAAGCCTTCAGGTACACTTCCCAATTCTCTCAGTATTTATTGGATAAAATATATGTAGTTACTTACAGTATCTGACTAATTTCTATTCTCAGAACTGACAGAAATAGGAAATAAGTATACTATAGAGAAACTGGAAAAAAATTTGATCATTGCTAAATTGATAAGAATAGGTTGTGGGATATATAAAAATATCAAGGGTATTTCATTCTATTTGTGAAGTCTGAGAATGTCTTGCCAAAGGCAGGAATGGGGTGCTTGGTCTTTAAAATTCTGCTCAGCATCTCTAGAAAAAAAAATCAATTTTTGCTTATTGAATAGGCAGCATAATAATAATAGTATGTATACACACATATATATGTGTATATATATATATATATATTACTTTTTACAAAAGGATGGCATATTTTTCATTGAAAAAGAATCCAGATGATGGCAAAGGAAGACACATTATATCATAACCATCTATTAAATTGTAACATTTGAGAAAACAGGTTTTTAAAAATCAGTAATCCTACTGTATTGAAATTATCTTAAGTGCCTGTCACTGCCTCCAGATTTTTAGCTTCTTATGGGCAGGAAGCTTATCTGGAACTACCTGTAATTCCAGCAAGCAGTGCGGCATTCAATGTGACAGGTGCTTTGGGACCACTCAATAATGAGCACACATCATTCATTCCTTACATTTATGTTGTAAGTTTCAACTTTCACAGAATATAATTTTATTGGTACCTTGAGTCTATAAATGGAGGACTGGAAATAGTTATAAGAGGAAGGATGAACATATCCAAGAGAAAAACTGTAACACTTAATATAGAATAACCATCCAGAAAGCTTATAGGAAAGAATCAATGAAGAATCTAAGGTTTCTGCAGATGCAGTCTTGGTCATTTTCAGGATTCTCTCCCCAAGCACTACAGTGAGCTGGGTGCTCCTTTTAGATCAATTGGGACTCTGTTTTTCATCCCCACTTTGGCTTGTAAAGACAGCCGAGACTGCTTATAAGTTATGGCACACTGAAAATGTTGCTTCTTTTTATAACTCTCCTTTCCCCTTTTTCTGAGCTTCAAGCATGTGGGGTTTTAAATCTGTGGTCCATGGAACCCAAAGGTCCAGGTATAAAGCCCTATTATAGGACTGTTTTCTTTGTAACCCTATGTATTCTATCTCCTATATTTAAAAACTTTACTCTGAGAAGGGTCCACTGACTTCACTCAGTGGCCAAAGAAGTCCATGGCACAAAAGTGGTTACCAACACCAGGCTGTCTTGCCTGACAGATGCTGGCTTATTGCCTTTTTTCTCATGAGCTACAGAACCAATTTCTCATGCCATATGATCCTATTTTCTACCTGGAAGATTGGCCATTTAATCAAGTCCAGTTATTTCATAGATCTGAAATGGAATTAAAATGCCCAGAAAATAGTACTTCTGCTATCATATATCATATAAATAATTGCTGTGTTTAATCCACCCTTAAAGTGATTTTGCATTGCATTAATCATCGAGGTTAGAAACTTTCTGACATTCTAATGTGCATTTGAGGCTCCTCTGAGGTTCATTATGCCTTATTAGGGGCTGAATGTTTTTGTTCTCCCAAAATCATATGCGGAAGTCCTAACTCTCAATATGGTGGTATCTGGAGGTAGGGCCTTTGGGAGGTAGCTAGGTTTAGATTAGGTCATGGAGATGGGGTTCTTATGATGGGATCAGTGCCTTTGCAAGAAGGGGAAGATGGGGAGATCTCTCTCCATATGCAAAGAGAGCCCATGTGAGGATGTAATAAGACAGCCATTGCCAACCGTAGGCAGGCTCTCACCAGTGAATCTGCTGGCACCTGACCTTGGATTTCTTGGCTTCCAGAACAGTGAGAAATAAATATTTACTGCTTAATCCATCCAGTCCATGGTATTTTGCTATAACAGCCTGAACGAAGACATAGATTTCTCGTTTTTAAGCTTCCATCAGCAACACATCGACACGTCACAGTATCAGGAGCACTTGGTCCATGATCTCCCTTGAGACTCAAGGGCATCTTTGGTTTTTTTATACCTTTGTTGGTGTATTGTAGTCTCACGTCATAGTGTTTAGAGTGATGGTGACATATATACACACAGCAATTGGTGAGCTTCCCCCAAGCTCTCTCTCTTCCCTTCCCTTCCCCTTCCCCATAAATGATTGAGATAGGCATTGATAATTTCACGTATGTGCATTATGTCAAAGGAAAGGTCTCCTTCATTAATTCTCCCCTCCCCCCTTCGTTAGGTCCCCTCCCTTGCTCCACTGGAGTTTCTCCTCCATTATCTGAATTCCGTCTGGTATCTCGATTACTTCCTAGCTTCTGCATATGAGAGAGAACATATGATCCTTCACTTCTTTGACTGGCTAGTCTCACTTAACATCATGTTCTCCAGGTCCATCCATTTTCCTGCAAATGATAGACTTTTGTTCTTTCTCATCCTAACAGGAAATGAACTGTGATGGGCAGCCAAGAAAGCCAGGCTTTCTAAACCAACATCCTGAGTTTTCTTCTCTACAGCCTGCCTCTGATGTAAGTGCACAAATTAGCACCTGGAAAACAAATTAGCCCTCCCTTTTTTTGTTGTCAGCTGAGAGCTGTGCAGGGCAGCAAAGTTCTAGAGCTAGGTTCCATCGACCTTCTGAAAATACAGGGTAGCTCTTTTTCTTAACCCCTTGTTAGTTTTTGACCGAGCCTGTCCTCCATTAATATACTTAATATCTGTTTATTAGTAAAAAAAAAAAAAAAGTCTTCTGAATATGGCCAAAGGATGTTTTTACCAGGTTCCAAGCAATGAACAGTCCTTCCTTTTTCTGCAGATATAAGCAAGTTGGTCAAGACTTAAAGTTCCCGGGGCTGAATCAAAGACACAAAACCACTGTTTTTTCTAACTCTGGGTCCCAAGCATTAGTGGGTCCCATATAAGTAGGTTGTGAAATCAATCTAGTGGGTTGCCAGAGATACCTTATTAAAAAATGGAAAAGAAAGAAGGCGAGAGCAGGTTGGAAAGCATCAGGGTTCACAGCCCTCACTCGGAGTGAGAATTGTTCTGTGCAGCTCTGGTGGGAGTTGCCTGTGGACACCGCTTGTGTTCTTGGCCTTTATGTGAAACGTATTTCTTGCTGTGGGCTGTGGTCATCAATTTGAAAGTCACCGCATCAGAGTAATGACAGAACACACCGAAAGAAGTGACTTGCTAAAGGAAATTAAGCCTTCTGATTTCTGACTGTCGTCCAGCATGCTGGCTAAGGGAAGGGATGCAGAGACTCAGGAAAAATGGACAAGGGCCCAGTGTGGGGTTTTAAGCCAGATCCTGCTGGTCAAATGGGGAGGCTGACCACTGGACAAACGAGGGCTTTATTACTGCTGATTATTAGCTGCATGAAGACTTAGGACTTTTTAAAGAAATCAAGTACCTAGGACCATTTTTGGGGGGGGAGGTGCCAGGGATTGAACCCAGGGGTGTTCTACCTCTGAGCTATACCCCCAGCCCTATTTTATTTTTCATTTTGAAACAAGGTCTCACTAAGATGTGGAGGGCCTTGCTAAGTTGCTGAGGCTGGTCACGAACCTGTGATCCTCCTGTCTCAGCCTCCCAAGTACTGGGATTACAAGTATGCGTCATCATGCCTGGAAAGTACCTAACACTTAAATATCTACCAGATCTCCAGGTAGGCAACTTCACTATCAGAAAGAGACTCGACAAACTGTGTGTGATGATTTGCACAAAGTTCTAAATGCTTAGTAAAGACAAAAGTTCAAATGTGCTTAAGATGCACATTTGAAAAACAGAAAAAAAAATTGCCCAAGATGAGATCATTTTAACCTACAAAAATGACAATTATATATGGTTCTACCTTCAAAGAAACTGTATTCCAAGTGTCCTTTGGGTAAACAGGCAGGGTGTGGCTATCTAGCCACCCATCTATCCATCTGTCTATCAGTCTTATTTATTTTGTTTGGGGGAGGATGACTAAGGATTAAGATACAAGTTGTCTTTCAGAAATGAACTTTGAAATGTCACTTGGCCTTTTATTACAGCGGCTCACTTGGCTTTTTATTATAGCAATTAAAGAAAACCTAATCATCTTGAAAATGTTGCTTCTTGGTTAGTGGTTATTAATGGTAGCCTAGGCTAACACATCAAAAAAGCTATCACAGTTTTTCTTCCATGAAATTCCTCTAAAATATTTTTAAATACCCTGAGACTGAAGTCAATCTTTCTACTTAATGACATAAAAATCATTTCTCTAAAAATCAGTCTATCGCAAATAAAACTCCAGGGTTTTGGGCCATTCCCCACTGGGCAGACAAATCCAAAATTGCTTCAGCTTTGCCCACGGACCACTCCATCCCCAGCAAAGGCCTCGACCTGTCTCACAGGTTGCCTTGCTTTCAAGAGCGACGCTTAGCTCTCCCCACTCTTGATTTTGAACTGTGGCAGACAGCATTTGCTGTTCTGGATATTATTTTGCAGTAGAAAAGAAATAAACTAGGCTGTGCTTCCTTTTTATTTCCTCCACCACCCAGAGACATGTCTACAAGGCAATAAAGTTTTCCATAATGTCTGTGCTGAAAAATATGAGCCAAGATAAACCCTGGAACACTGGCACAGAGAAAAGTATTTGCTGCTTAGTTATGTTTCCTTTTAGATATAAAGAAAGGAAGAACGTCTTCCAGAAAGTTAAGATGCTTTCATGAAATGCAATGCATGGGTCTCTCCTCGTGGGCCACATGGTTCTCGTGCCCGTCTGCCAGGTTCTGCAGATGACTTCGAGAGGCACCAGGCTGAGTCCCCTCTGGGCCATTCTGAAACGCCTGAATCCATACAAGAGGCATTTTGCAAACATGCCTTTCTAGCCAGCATCAAACCTTAGGTATGTTCACGGTAAACTTCAAAAATGATATCCAGCATTTCGAAGCAAAAAAGATTATGGATCAAAGTTCCTCCTTAGATATAGTCAAAGGATTTTTGATCAAAGTTTTGATCTTTGGAACAACTCAATTCGGTTTCTGCTTTAAGAGACATGACACACAATTAAGTGGTTATGATATCCTAATTCATTAGAAATTGTGAAAATAACATTTTTTTTTTCTGACAAGAAGAACCTGATTTTTCTAGCAATTGTTGATCCTAGGCAGATGTTAAAATCAGTCTCAGCAACAGACTGCATAGCAATGACCAATCTAGAAACCTTTTTTTGTGTGTGTATGTGGTACTGAGAATGGAACTCAGGGGCATGCTACCTCAGAGCTGTATCCCAGGCTCAACTTATTTTTATTTTTGTTTTGAAACAGGGTCTCTCTAGGTTGCTGGGAGTCTCGCTATGTTGCTGAGGCTGTCCTTGAACCTGCAATCCTCCCGTCTCAGCCTCCCAAGTACTGAGATTACACGTGTGCACCTCCACGCCTGGCTCCTAGAAACCTTTTATGCAGAGATCCCAAGTGGTATTCTAGCTTTAGAGGCTGATATTTTCTATATTCTGCCAGGCATGACAGAAAAGACTCTAAAATAATTTTTGAGATTCTCTTAACTAACCTCACTGCAGTGGAGGTGGTGTGAGTTACCTAAGTTGTCCTGTTCTTGCAAATTTTCACATCAAAGATGAGAGTTTTGAGCAGATTAACTTTATTCCGGCATTTGGGACTCAACAAGACTGTGCTGAGTTAAGGAAAAGGCATGAATTGATCCCCATCTCATTTTCTGTACCTTACCTTTCCACACCTTGCCACTTAAGAGCCTTGCCTGGTAAAATCATACACTAGGATCCTGTTACTACATTCCTCCTACAGCACTTTAGAAGCCAAACTATACGTGAACACAAAGTTCAAGTGAACTCTTAAACCAAATTCCCATAATGCAGCAGTATAAAGGCTTTAGAAGGTAGAGACTCAGGAAATGGGAGACCTTCTTTTGAACTCTGCCAGTTCCATTTATTAGCAAATAACATAGGGCTCTGATGAGACCTATCTCAAATATGAGGCACAAGCTGGGTATGGTGGCACACACCTGTAATTCTAGTTCTTGGGAGGCTGAGACAGGAGGATCACAGGTTCGAGGCCAGCCTCAGCAACTTAGCAAGACTCTAAGCAACTTAGTCAGACACTGTTTCAAAAATAAAATAAAATAAAATGCACTGATGGTATAGCTTAGAGATAGAATGCCCCCAGATTCAATCCTCAGTACCAAATTTAAAAAAAGAAAGAAAAAGAACTACAAAGTACCTCTTGCTTTTGAAGCTCCATCAGTCACTCTGTGAACATATGGGGTATTCTCAAGCATATTTCTTGCAAAAGAAAATTGCAGCTCTTTTGCACATTGTCAATAAGAGGGCAAACTAGTCCAACATTTGTCCATACAGGTTAAGCATCCCTAATCCCAAAATCCAAAATCTGAAATGCTTCAGAATGTGACACTTTGAGCCGGGTGTGGTGGTGCACGCTTGTAATCCTAGCATTCGGGAGGCTGAGACCGGAGGATCTGGGTTCCTGGCCAGCCTCAGCTACCTAGTGAGGCACTCCACAACCTAGTGAGACCCTGTTTCAAAATAAAGAATAAAAAATAGGGCGGGGGGTGTAGCTTGGAGGTAGAATGCCCCTGAGTTTAATCCCCAGTACCAAAAAAAAAAAAAAAAAAAAAAAAAGAATGTGACACTTTGAGAGCTGACCGGGTGCCACAAATGGACAACTGCACACCTGACCTGGGGTGAGGGGTCCCAGTCAAAATCCAGACGCACCTGAAATGCCATATAAAATTAACCTCCTATGTGTAAAAGAGACATCGGAGACACAAATCCATTTTGTATTTAGACATGGGTTCCATTCCTGAGATATCTCATGATGTATAGGCAAACATTTCAAAACACAAAACAAATCCAAAATCTGAAATACTTCTGGTCCCAAGCATTGTGGATTAGGGATACTCAACCTGTATTTGCCCAAACTCCAGATGCACATACCTGATTCTAACGGTTGGAATTTATTCCACAGATACATTCTCTCTCTCTCTCTCTGACATTACCACTCCTAGAAACAACTTGAATGTCCATTGACAGAAGACTCACTGAATAAATCTTAGTACATATATTCATTCAATGGACTTATATGTTCTGTTAAAGAAAATGGGAAACTGGGTGTGGTGGTGCATGCCTGTAATCCCAGTTCTTGGGAGGTTGAGACAGGAAGATCATAGGTTCAAGGCCAGCCTCAGCAACTTAGTGAGACTCTGTTTCAAAATAAAAATTACAAAGGGCTGGGAGTGTAGCTTAGAGGTAGAACCTCCCTGGGTTAAATCCCTAGTACCACACCCCCCCGGACCCCCTACCACACACAAACATGAATGGGAAAGAGTAATACAGAATGAAATAAAATTATATAAAATGTATGAAAAGGTGTCAAAATGTTATTTTTAAGGGAAAAATTATTATCTCACCTGTGTAAAAGGTGTATATGTATATATATGTCCCCAGAAATACATGCACATGTACTGTTGTCTACAGAATTTCTGGTGCGGCATGTATGAAAGTAGAAAAATGCAGTAGCTAGGTCCCATGTAGGAAGGAAGCATGGCTGAAAGATCAGGAGGGGGCTTTTACATTTCATTTTATACTGTTCTAAACTATTCAATGTTGGTAATGTTGGTATTATTATTACTAGAAGCACACATTACTTTTATTACAATTCTTTTTAAGAGCACCGTGGACATAATAAGTACAAATATTACACCTTTCAGCCCGAGGGGAGTTAGAGACACATCTGCTTCTGATGCTTGCGAGTCTAAATGGTGAGGAGACTCTGAACTGGGATGTAGAGGCCACCCCCAAAGGCTGTCATGCAGGTCCCCTCCGCCGAGCTCCTCCTTGGGTCAGGAACCAGCTTGTCCTCCTGAATAAGTTCTTGGTTCTGAGTACTGCATCCCACAAATACTAGGCACACGACAAAGCTTGTTGAGTAAAAAAGTTAGCCAAGCGTGGTGGTACATGCCTGTAATCCCAGTAATTGGGAGGCTGAGGCAGGCAGATTGTAGGTTTGAGGCTAGCCTCAGCAATTCAGTGAGATTCTGTTTTAAAATAAAATATAAAATTGGCCTGGGGGGGGTGTAGCTTTACTATAAGGAGTTTTTGCATAGTTTACTATTAATGGTAACAGGTGTTATGCTTAATTTTGTTTTTCTAAATAATACTCTCAGTACACACTGAAAAAACAATATTAGAATGGTACAAATGTGGGGTTTTAGCTGTATATTTGAGCCAGAGCTCTGCTTCCGGCACTCTCACTGATGTATATTGGGGTTCTCAGACTATGTAAAACTCTGGTGTCCCAGAAACTGCGCTGAGGCATTTCACTGCAAAATCAGAACAGACTAAACTTTTAAAATTTTAATTTATTTAAAATTTAGTGAATGTTATCAATTTTCTAAAAATACCACTTGATATAATTTCTCAGCTGCAAAGTTTTTGTGTCTCCTAATTTTTTGCACCTGCTCCCACTCACTGGTCTGTCCTAGAATCAAGTATGAAATACCAGCTGATTCTACCCCCAAATTAGGTAGGCTACTTTTGAAAGTTTCCTGAGTCATTATTTTGTGGTGCTCAGAAAGAGAATCATTACTTCGAGACACTCTGACGCCTGAATGGAGTTGAGAATGTTGCAATGGGTTATTAATTAACCTACTGAGCTTCCTTACAGAATGGAGTCTGTCCCACCAGTATCACTCCATCACACTGTAAAGACCTCCCTTTCTGGGCCGTTCCCTTGGAAAGGGAGACCTTTCAGCCATAGAGGAAGAAGTGAAAATCAACTACAAATGCCTTTGTCCTTCTCACTCAGAAAACCCTAGATCACTATGGTGCTCTATCATTTTTATTTAAAATTATATACTATGTCAAACACACAGAAAGATATAGAGGGCAATACAGAAAAATCCAAGACAGGCTACATCAGTTGATAAGATCTTATCATTTTGTCATAACACTGAATATATCATGCATATTTTTATCCTGTTTACTATAAACGGATGGTAATCTATTCTTTTACAAAGAAAGCTTTTCAGGGAATGAGGCCAGATTAACTTAGGTCTCTTAGATGGAATTCAGGTCCAGGGTGTCCTTTCCTGAGGTTGGCAGTGTTGGACTATATTCCCAAAGGCCACTTGGGGGTTTACCTCAAGTTGGCTGCATACAGGTTATGACCAGTACAGCAAAGCAGGTGCCACCATGACGGCAGCGGCACTGAGATTGGTTTAGACTTCCTGTTGATACCTGCCCTATGCAGACTCTTTTCCACTCTCTGCCCACCCCTTTCTAGAGTTTGAAAATGCCTGGAATTTGCTTTTGCATTGCAGTGGATTATTCCCAGAAATGGTTGCAATAAATTCTGTATTTACTGCATCCATCCTGTCTTTCTTTGGCTATATGACTTTGACCCTCCTTTTATCAAGAGAAGTAGACTCTATCTGAATTGCATTGACCCTGTGGCTTGCTTTGATCAAGAGAGTGCCTAGGTGACACTGTGGCTTCTGAGATGACACCCTAAGAGCCCCCATAGCTTCTGCTGCCACACTCTTTGGGAAGCCCACCACTGTGCAACAGACAGACCACCCAGAGGCAGCCGTGCAGTGAAGAAGCCTAAGCTGGCCACGCAGAGAGACTGTGTGAAGAAAGACAGATGCCCGGCCAGTCCCCATGGATGTCGCAGCTGCATCATGCAAAGCAGACATTCCACCTGGCTGAGCCCAGCGCGACTGCAGAGTTACGAGAAGAAATTGCCACGCAGAGCCACTAAGTGTTGGGGTGACTTGTTCCCATTGTTGGATGACTCAAATATGCAGTGTCCTTGAATGCTAAGGTATGAGCATGCCACCCAGTTCTGGCCAATGGGACACAAGAGACAGTTAGCTATGGGAGGGTTTCTGGAAGGTTTTTAAAAATTTTCTTTGTAATGAAGACCCACTCGAGGAGAAATTACTTCTCTTCTGGGCTTTGCATGCAGCTGTGAAAGCATATGACACCCAGAGATATGACACCCGTGACACTGAGGGGAAAGCTTGGGGACACAGGCATCATAGAGAGAATGGAGAGTCACAAGAGGAGGGCACCTGGACGACTCGTGCCACCACATCAGCAAACTCGAAACCGGCTTCCTTCAGGGTTCTTGCTTTGGGGGATAGCAGGCCTCTAAGTCCTTTGTGCTCTGGAATCCTGTGACTTTCAGTTAAAACAAACACTTTGGATTTTACACCAGGGAGTAGAGGAGCCTTTCCCATAGGTGCGCGTTGCTTTCTAGTAACACACTCGCTCCCAGCACAGTCACCCGAGGTGCTAAGAGAAAGAGGAGAGAGGTGTCTTCACTCAGACGTAAGCAGATAAACCACCTGTGAGTTCAGCTAAATCCCCGCCAACTTTCTGAACTCTCATGCCCCCAAAATGTCCTGGTAACTAAGACACCAACTCAAGTCCCTCACATAATCGTATTTTGAATGTTGTCCCAGGATATTCTTTATAGGAGGTCATACTTTATAGTATTGTTATTATTTTTATTTTATGGTGCTGGGAATTGAACCACGGGGCATTCTACTTCTGAGCTACATCCCAGCTGCATTTTCTTTTTTATTTTGAAACAGGGTCTTACTAAGTTGCTGAGGGTCTTGCCAAGTTGCTGAGGCTAGCCTTGAACCTGCATTCCTCCTGTCTCAGCATCCCAAGTACTGGAATTGCGGCTGTGTACTATCACATGATAATTAATGAAACTAGCTCAAGATATAAGTGTGAGAAAGAGATATGAACATAGTGGAAGACACATTTTGAAAAGCCAAGTAATTCAGACCTATTGATGATGGATGCCAGCCCTACTGGTGAGCATGTGCACTCAGGGGATGCAAGGGTATATTTTTCCTTGGGAAATATTTTATTGCATGATAATGTATAATTAATTTACCCCAACAGGCATTTAAGTAGGCCCAAATGTGTGCATCTATCTGAGGTTACCGATTAGCACGCCACTTCCTCCCGATACCATTCAGTGACTGAATGGTGCTTTTCATGGTGACATGACCAAGTGTCTTAAGTATAAAGATAATTTTTGCCAGGTGTGGTGGCACATACCTGTAATCCCAGTTCTTGTGAGGCAGAGACAGGAGGATTGCAGGTTTAAGGCCAGTCTTAGTAACTTAGTGAGACCCTCGGCAACTTAGTGAGACCCTGTTTTAAAATAAAAAGGGCTGGGGGCATAGCTTGGAGATTGAACTCCCTGGGTTCAATCCCTAATACCACAAAAAATAATAATAAAAGTTTCATTCAGAAGTTGATTTTTTCATTTAAGACCATTACTATGCTATATACTTTTTTAAAATTTACAAATTTCATTTCAGCAAGTTTCTTACTATGAGAACACTCAATGGCTGATTTGTACTTTTGAATTCAACTGAAACTTGCTAGGCTTCCTCCCTTTCTTTGGCTTACCTGGATAAATTAAACAGAAAAAGGTGGTAAACCCCATGGCATGGAATGTTCTGAGACCCGCCTGCGTTTACTGAGATTTGGGACCCAGACTCAGGCCGGGGCCAACTGTGTATCCTTGGGCCAGTAGCTGAACTTCCCCAGGCATCAGGTTCCCTCTCTAAAAAGGGATGGATTTGTCCAGAGCCATCCAATAGAGCTGTGATAACAGCAATATTCTCTGTCTACACTGTCCAATATGGAGCCATGAGCTATTGAGCACCAGAAGTATGGCTTCTGAGAAGCTGAATCTTTATTTTCATTAATTACCATTTCCATTAAATAGCCACCTGTGTCTCCAGCACTGTATAGCACAGATAAGTGATGTAGGTGCCTTCCTAGCTAAATGCTATTTACTGCCCCTACCCCAGCTTTTCCACTTCAGTTTTCTCTTTCCTATCTTTACTTCTGCAATAACCTGCCATTGTCTTTTTATTTCATTTAGAAGGTCAGATACGCCTCCACTGCCATTACAACATGGAGTCAAGAGCTTAGCATTAACCATCAGCATTAACCCACTTCTTGAAGTGGAGAAAGGACCAGGTCTTAAGAGGCTCTTTGATCTTCCATTAGAGCCCAGCTGAAGAGTCGAGGGTTATTTGGGAGGAATGAGAACTGACATTTCTCAAGTCAAAAGGCAGCATTGATAGGGCTCTCTATTTTGGGATGATGTGGGCTTTGGCCAGAAGCTTCACGGTCCAAAGCTTCTGCTAATAAACTGTCAGGATCAGCAACTCATTCCCAAATGATATCTACTAAAAATTACTTGGAGCGACTTCTACTCCATGTCAAACTACAGGAGTAAGTTCTGAGGATGGGAAGAGTCCAGGTCTAACAGGGGAATTTCACCAGGAGATAACACACCGTGTCACCTTCTATCATCAACACCTGAGCAACAGGCCTTAGGAATGCAGGGAAAGACCAGGTCCACATCCCTTTCCCTGGTGAGCCTGAGAGAAGGTTCCAGAAGGGAGAGATCCCACAGAAGGTGATTAGGAGTTTATGAACGTCTCAAGGAGACAAAGGACACATGTGGCCCAGGAGTGGCTGTCACAGGGACGTCATCTGAGTAAGCCTATCCGTGCACGTTAGCTTTCAGAGAACAAATCAAGACATTGATGCTGGTTTTGCCCCTTGCTACACAGCCCTTTAGTGACCCATTTCTCAAAGAGGTAAGGCGCTTCCAACTTTGGGTTCTGAATCATTACTGCAGGGAGCAATTTTCACTCCTTTGCTAAATGACGAGAGGCTCTACCCCACCCAACTCTACCTCTTGGACATAATATAGAAAATTCCAAGGCATATTTGAGGGAAGACATCTTTTTTCTTTGAAAATAGAAAAAAAAGTTCGCTTTAACATATATTGTTCTATAACAGAAACCCACTTTTTAAAAATATCTGGTGTTCCACATATTCAATGAAGTTTTTTATTTTAATAGGAACTCACAAAAATGTAAATTTTAATAGAACTCTTGATTTGAAACCACAATATGCCATTATATGTTGTTACTTCAATAACTGATTTAATATCCTTCAAGTGGAAGACATCTTTTGAAGGTAGGTCCTGAGTACAAGGTAGAATTCCCCGGGCTAGAAAGGAGTCTGAGACTCAAGGAAGCAGCATAGACAGTGAGAAGAATTAAGTCAAGTCTTGACTTTTCCATCAGAGTTGAGCCAGTTTTCCTGGCTCTGCTTCCTGGTTCATCTTCAGGATGTGGTGACGACCATGTTGGAATTCATACCTTGCCTCTGCCAGTCTCCTGCTAACCTCTGTGAAGCAGACATCAAGTCTCCGCAGAGAGTGTGTTTTTCTGCATTCTTTTCCCTACAGAGAAATCACTGGGGATGGATGAGCTACAGAATGCTGGGCGACCTCTCTACTGAGTGGCAGAAAGGAATGTTTTGCATTATTGTGGTGCCTTTTTTCAACTGCAGCATTGAGCTCCTTGCCCTCCCATCATCTCTCCTGTCATTTAGAAATTTATAGGCTGAAAAGGATGATGACCCAGAGAGGGTATTCAGGCCCAATAAACAAATACATACTCATTACCAAAACAAATCATAGATATTGCCCTTGTGTGGAAGCCACAGGCCAGGGTAAATGGTGGGGTGCTGAAGGATTTGTTTTTAAGGCAAGTGAATAGTGTGACGTTCCCTCGAAGTTCTCATCTGCTGTTGGTAAATGCCTGTAGGAGTCTTCCAGACTCCTCCCTTTGCTTCACACAGCTGTTCACAAATGATGCTGCAAACTGCCATCACGCTGGGGAGGTTGTAAAAATCCAGATGCCAAGGTCAGCCCCCAAACCAAGTAAATCAGAAGCTCTTGGGATGGGATCCCGCCCTCATTGGTTTAAAAATTCCTCAGGTGTTTCTGACATGCAGCAAAATTACGAAACTCTTCTTTGGACTTTAGAGCAGTAATTTCTAACTTTAGGAGTTTAAAGATACACGTTTCTGGGGCCACCCCAGACCTGGTGAATCACAGCTGGTGATTCTTCCCCTTACTTTTTAATAAAACGCCAAGGCCAGTCTGCCCTTTATTAAAAACCTCTGTTCTGAATCGTTGAGTTTCTATTCCTCTTTTGATGTTGCAGATCTGAAATGTGAGAAAATGAATATAAAAGAATGAGGTCTGCTCATGAAAATTAGGAGAGAGATCAGTTGTGTAATGGAAGAGGATGGGGGGGAGGGGAGAAAAAGGGAGGTGAGGGGAAAGAAAGACGAAAGACACAGACCAAATAATGTTATGTGCATATATGAACGCAGCACTAGGAATCTCACCATCATGTACAATTACAAGGCATATATATATATATATATATATATATATATATATATATATATATGTTACTATTTTTTTAAAGAATGGGGTTGCTGAGCATGGTGGCACACACCTGTAATCCCAATACTTGGTGTGGGAGGCTGAGACAGGAGGATCTCGGGTCAGCTTCAACAACTTAACAATGCTGTCAGCAACCTAACAAGACTGTTTCAAAAATAAATACATAAAAAGGGCTGGGGGCATAGCTTGGAGGTAGAATGTCTCCAAGCATTCTAAGTTCAATTCCTAGTAACAAACACACACATACACACACACACACATACACACACACACACACACACACACACACACACACACACACCAAGGAGGTCCATTAAAGTCGATGTAAAGGATATTTACTTTCTGGGCCATCTTTATCATCTTTATTTTGCTTTCTGTTTCTACTTTTTTTTTTTTTTTTCTGTACTGGGGATTGAACTCAGGGGCGTTCTACCTCCGAGCTACACCCCTAGCCCTATTTTTTATTCTTTATTTTGAAACCGAGTCTCACTAAGTTGCGGAATGCCTCACTAGGTAGCTGAGGCTGGCCGCGAACCCGGATCCTCTGGTCTCAGCCTCCCGAATGCTGGGATTACAAGCGTGCGCCATCACACCCGGCTTCTACTTTTTATTAAAGTGTAATACCTTTGTCGGCTTGTACACAGATCATGAACACATGCCTCAAGGAAAGATCACAAACTGAAACTAGTACACCCAGCTCAAAACCCTGAAGCTTACCAATCCCAGGGAAGCCTTTCCCTCCAGGAACTACCCACACCCCACAGACACTACATTTTTAACATCTTGTCCCCCTTTTGGTACAATTACAGTGAAGCTGGCTTGGTTGATGTGAAAAAAATATTGAGAAATAATTAAGAGGTCAAGAGTACTTAAGAGCAAGTGGCCGAACACTTCTTGTATTGCTCTTATTTATGGTTATTTCAAATGAGGAAGAAGAACAGGAGGACAAGAAGAAGGGCTGTCTCAGATTTTAATATATTTTTTGTTATTGGGCATAATTTTCAAACACTTAACACTTTGCAACATTCACTCTATGCCTGTCAGGCACAACTTTGTGAAGATAAACATTCTCACCATCACTACTTAACAGATGAAAAGATGGAAAAGTAAAAAGCCACCCTTTGGCCTCATGTCAAAAGAACATGCAAAAGAACTCTCCCGCCCTTCATGCTGCAAATGCTGTCTCTCCCATTTGTAACCAATTGAGAATTTAATCTCCCATACAAATCAACATGAAAAAAAAAAAAAAAAAAAAAAAAAAAAAAAAAAAAAAAAAAAAAAAAAAAAAAAAAAAAAAAAAACACAAAAAACAAAAAACCACCACCAAGCTCCAGGCATGATTATGGAAACAGCTAAGTTAGCTGTTTCTTTAAAAATTCATTCCAAAAATACTTTAGAGAACTATACTTCTCAAATCTTACAGATAAGTTTCTATGTCTTTTTTTTTTTCCCTGACTGGAAGAACCATGTATGCTTCTTGTAGAATAAGATACACATATCAAAGAAGAAACCAAGAATCCTGAGTTATACCTTTAAAAACACGAAAGACCTTCAAGGGCCTGGGCTGGCTAGGTCTCCCATCTTGCCTGGAGCAAGGAGAATCAGTTTACTTAATCTCTGGATGCTTTTCAAGAAATTTGATATAACTTATTTCTAAGTATCTGGAGTTGGTACAGACCTGATGCTGTATCGCAGACAGCATGCAAACAATCTAGGAGGGTCAATACTTCCATCTGATCTCTGGTTTTCCCAGATGACTGGTGGTAATTGCATTTTCCCACAATTTTTTTTTAAAATAGTTCCTACAGTCAAATAATAGGATTGGCTGAAATTAGGGTATTTAGAAATTTATCATGTGTACACCTGAATTCTTAATAGAAAATCCAGGAAGCCCGAGGTTTCTCATGTGTGTGTATGTGTGTGTGTGTGTGTGTGTATGTTTAAAGCAAACATACCAGAGTTTATACTTTTAAATGCATGTGGTTTTCTCAGGAGGAGGAAGCTGTATACCTTTTTCAGGTTGTTCTCCTTGCTAAAAATGCTCTGGGAAATTACCAGAAGCAGGGCGCTTGGGGCTGCAAATCCCCCTACCCTGACTGGAGTAAATGGTGCAGGAATTTTCTGACTTACTCAGCAAGGACTCTGTCAAAAAACAGCTGATTATATCTCTAGATCTGTCCAGTCAAATCACAAAACAACATTCTCTCTGGGCCTCAGCACCCTTGGCGACTCCTGGAATTTAGCGTCTACTCACAGGCAGCCAGCTAGAACCAGCAGCCTGCGCCACGGCCTCACCTGACTGCAACGGGCCACCAGAGTGGCTGGGTGCAAGCCGCTGCTCAGTTATACCAAGGGTGAAGGACAAACGCGATACACTACCCCAGGCGTTGCGACCCCAAAGAAAGGGCTCTTTTCCATTTAAGCTCTCAGATATGAAGTCTGGCATGATCTACCAGTCACTTTGCACATCATAAAACCGGACACCTATCTTTCCAGATAGTTCTTGACTCTCTTATATTCACATACACATGATCTAGGTCTACCATATTCCTCCCCCTCCCCCTCCCCAGCCTTTTCCCAGTTGCTGGGCATTTACTTTGCTTCCAGATCCCTCTTTCCCTCAAAACAGTGATGTGATAAAATTCTTGCATAGATAATTTTACATACTGGTGCTTTAATTTTTATGGGCTAGTTTCTAGAAGCTGAGTCATGTAATACATGATGTGTGTGTGTGTGTGTGTGTGTGTGTGTGTATGTGTGTATGTTTTATTAATAGAGTTTGCTAGATTTCTTTTCAAAAATTCACAATTTCACAGAAATGTATGAGAAATGCCTTCCACCTCTAACTCCCTCTCTTGATTTATCACAGAGGTGGGTAGTATCATGTCTTTGAGTATTTACTTGTTATACAGTATGGGTATTATCTCATTGGAGTGGCTAAGTGGTAGCCTCCTTCCCCCCAAAAAAGATATGTTCATGGCATAATCATAATTCCCAGAATCTATAACCTTTTCTTGAAAAAGGGTCTTTGCAGATATAATTAAGAATCTCTGAATGAGACAATTCTGGATTATCTGCTGGGCCCCAAATCCAATGACAAGCGTCCCAATAAGAGGCACAGAAGACAGAGACACACAGAAGAGGGAAGGGGCATATGGAGACAGCGATTGGAATTAATGTCTCCAGAATCCAATGCACATCTGGAGCCACCACATCTGGACGGTCAGGGAAGGGCCCTCCCAGAATGCTTAGAGAAAGAGAGAAAATAAATTCCTGTTATTTTATGCCACCAAGTTTGTGGTCATTCATATGGCAGCCATGGGAAACCAATGTATTCACTCTCAACATAAACTTGTATGCTTTTCTGAAAATTGTTAAGGTTGAAGGTATTTTCACGTGGTTTTATTGACCATGTGGATTTGCTTCTTAGTGAATTGACTATTCATATCTGTTCTGCATTTTTCAAAAGTTTTTTTTTCCTCTACCAATTCTTATAAATATTGTGAAAATGCAGACATTCACTTTCGCCTGTCATGTGTTATGAGACACCTCGCCCATATTTCTTGAGTATGTCTGGTTATACTGTACATTTAAAAAATTACATGGCATAGTATGCTCATCCTTTCATTTCATTTGTGAGTTGGTTATCATTCATGAATGAAATGAAACATCATAAACATATCCCTGACACCTGGGGTATAAAAAATATTCTTCCCAAATTTTTCTAAAATGTTCGTGGTGAAGCCGGGCGTGGTGGCGCACGCTTGTAATCCCAGCATTCGGGAGGCTGAGACCGGAGGATCCGGGTTTGCGGCCAGCCTCAGCTACCTAGTGAGGCACTCCGCAACTTAGTGAGACTCGGTTTCAAAATAAAGAATTAAAAATAGGGCTGGGGGTATAGCTCGGAGGTAGAATGCCCCTGAGTTTAATCCCCAGTACCACAAAAAAAAAAAAAAATGTTCGTGGTGGGCACAGAGATAGTCCCTAAAGATGCCCCTAACCCTCAGGCCCAGAACCTAAGCTACCTTACGTGGAGAAAGGTACTTTGTGATTAAAGGCACAGACCTTGAGAAGGGATGGTGCCTCTGGTTATACGGTGGGTCCAATCTAGTCACTCAAGTCTTTGAGAGAGCAAACCTTTCCTGGTGTGGACAGAGGGAGCTGGGACTATGAAGGAGAATTAATGAGAGGCAATGTTCTGGACTTTGAAGGAGGAGAAGAGAGCCCTAAGCAAGGGACTGGGGTGACCTCTGGGAATGGCAACTCATGGAGAAATGGAGCCAGGCTGACCCCTTAGCATCTGAGACCTGCATCAAACTTCTTACCTACAGAATCACAGGGTCATGCACTTGTATGGTGTAAACTGCTATATTTGTGATACTTTGTTATAGCAGCAATAGAAAACTCATACTTTTTTGCCTAACTAAAAAATATATGTATTTTCATACCTCCACCAATAATTTACTCCTTCCTTCCTTCCCTCCCTCCCTCCCTCCCTTCCTTCCTTCCTTCCTTCTTTGGGCTGGGAATTGAGTCAGGGGCATTCTACCTCCAAGCTGTACCCCCAGCCCTATTTTATTTGAAACAGGGTCTTGCTAGGTTGCTGAGAGTCTCATTAAGTTGCTGAGGCTGGCCATGAACCTGTGATTCTATCTTGGCCTCTGCAGTCCTGGGATTACAGGCCTGCATCGCCATGCCTGGCTTATAATGAACTTTTGGTGTGTTATTGACAGAGGTATCTTCAATTCTAGATGAACACTCTCATCTGTGGTTCTGCTGATGGAATTGTTTATTTCTATGTCAATATCATATTTTTTGATACAGTCATTTCCCTATATTTAAGAATCTGGCAAGGCAAATTAGCCTCTTCAGGCTTTGTCTTACTTTTAAGATAGTTTCCTTGGCACCAACCTGGGTGTCCATCAACAGATTATGGGAGATCTATCTATCTATCTATCTATCTATCTATCTATCTATCTATCTATCTATCTTTGCAGTAATGGGGATTGAACCTAAGGGCATTCTACCTCTGAGCTACACCTCCAGCCCTATTTTTATTCTTTATTTTGAAACAGGGTCTCATTAAATTGCAGAGGTTGGCTGTGAATTTGCTATCCTCCTGTCTCAGCCTCCCAAGTACTGGGATTACGAGCATGTGCTACCATACCTGGCCATTTTATATTCTTCCTGATCTTAGTGTATTGCTCTTTTGAAAGGCCTCTGAATTTTACTTGGTAATAATATTTTATCTGAAAGTTTGCCCCTGGGTGTATAAGTGAAATTGATCTCTTATTTTTTGGTCTACATTTTCTTTACCAGGTTTTGGATTAAAGATAATATTGAGCCAGTGTGGTAGTGTATACCTGTAATCCTAGTACTTGGGAGGCTGAGACAGAAAGGTCACAGATTCAAGGACAGCCTCAGAAACCTAGTGAGAATTTCAGCAACCTAGCAAGACCCTGCTTCAAAACAAAAAATAAAAATGGGGTGGGAATCTAGCTTGAAGGTAGAATGCCCCTGGGTTCAAGGCTCAATCCCCAGTACAACATACACACACACACACACACACACACACACACACACACACACACTAGAATTGGCTTTGAGAAATAACTGGGCACTTTCAGAATTGATCAAGATCCAAATGTAAGGAAAGACAAAGATATGATAACATAATACACACAATCTAACAGATTAGTACATAGAACTTACACCATTTAAATTAATAAAATATATTTTATTGATGTTTCATAGACAAAAAAACTCAGTTACAAGGCTAAAAAGAAAACAACTTATTTTTTAAAAGCAAGTATTTTAATGAGCCATAGAATTAGATCATAAGCAAATAAAACCAATATTAAATAATAAAGCAATATCTAATAAATTGTAACTACTCAAAAAATAAGAACTATCTTTTAAAATACCCTAGGATAATGAGAGAAGCAAAATCAAAATGATAAACTATCTACTATTAAAGAGAAAGAAAATTATTTCCTACCCAACACATGTGAAACCCAGCTAAAGCTGTACTCGAGGGAAATGTATAGCTTACAGATACATTAGGGTTGTTATTGAAAGAGTACTAATAAATGAGCACAGTATCCATCTTAAGACATTTTGTGAAGAACAAAAGAGTAAATGTAAATAAAGTATGGAAAAAGGAACTAATGAAAATAGATACTGAAATAAAGTGAGAAACAAAAGTGCTGGAAAAAAATCAATTCAATAATTGGTTCTTTTTATAAAATATGCAGCTGAGGATCCAAGATGGCGACTGAGTGAACCGTCTTTTCACAAACGCGGAGATTTGGATCTAAATTTACCATAAAAAGATCTCTTCAACAGAAGGAAAAAAGCGAAATTTGAAACACAAACAAACAAAGAAGTTCAAGAAAGCAGAGCGGGGACAAGAAAAGTCGCCACCGGCAGCTATCTGCGCTCCTCGCTCCGCGCTC